>CAKALG010017390.1:0-18682 GCA_916700815.1 Helicolenus hilgendorfi | reverse complement strand
GCGTAGCGGCAGACCGTTCATGGTGCCCACGCTGTCATAATGTTATTGCGAGTGTGCGCCGGGAAACCACGGGGGGCACCGTCATCACGGTAAACAGTAACTGCCTGTAAGTGCTGATTTGAATAAAGTATAGAATTACAACAGCATTTGCAATATGAATAAACATGCTGTCACTTTCTGAATCTATTTTATGTTAAGAATAAGGGAACTGTGTCATACTTTTGTGAAGGTCATCCCGCGACTAGCGACCATGCTAACAACAGGCACTGCATATTGGTAGCTAGCTAGTTAGATTTTAAAATAACATTAGCTGTAGCTAATTCCATAAATACAGCACTAGACTTTTGTTGACCACGTATAGCACGGATGGGAATAGTCCAAGATGCTTTACTGGTGTATTGTTCCTCACTGTGGAAACTACAAGCTAGCTGCTTCCCAAATCCCGTCATGGATTCATTCCAGTGGACGGCACTTGCATAAACTATAACTACTGGAAAACGAAAGAAGTCAGAAAGATATGACACAATTTACCTATCTTAAAAGTGTTTATTGTTAACATAAAATAGATTCAGATAGGGACAGCATGTTTATCTATATGTTGTTGTTTTTCTATACTCCATTCAAATCGCCACTGACAGGCAGTTGCTGTTTCACCGTGATGGCGCTGCAACCTTGTGTTTTCCCGGCACGCCCTTGCAATATGCGTGTTCATGAGCAAGTTGCTGTATTTTTTTCCATCATGTTATGTAGCCTCCAGAATAATATCAATGTTTTAAAAATGGCTGTTGTTCCCCTTTAAACAGGAACTTTTCCCACACAGTGTACGCCCTCTTTCGACCTTCATATTAGCACATTGTGGAGCTCAGGACGGTTCATGGATCAAATGTCACTATTCATCTATTCCTCCCATGGTCACCAATTCTAATGGCTGATTATAGATGACCTTCCCCTATCAATATTACCACCTGTCTATATTTCCCCAACAGAACAAGGGTTTGTGTTTGTCTTAATCCTGCAAAGGATTGGCCTTTTAGAAGTGCCATCTGACCTCCTGCCGCCAGGGTGGAAAGGTTATACGTGTAGACACATGCACATACGCTGTATAGCACACACCATGTATTCATGAATTGGCTTTTTTGATATTGATTTTTTTTAGTGACATCTAAAACCAATAAACTACTGAAGGTGGGTGGAAGTACCACTTCTCTATTTGACCACACACAAACACACAAATCCCCTGACAATTTCACATTGACTTTTCATTGAACCGGGAGCTCAAGCCATTGTTTGCCATCGTTTGTCTGTGTTTGTGCATGAGCCTCTTTGTATAAAATGTTCTTTGTGTATGCAGTGGGTATGCACTGACATCACTTGTTCATGTGATTTTTTTCTCCCTCGCCACCACTGAGTGCCCATCCAAACCGAAGCAGGCTGCTGAGAATGGGGAGAGCAGAGAGAAAAACAAAATGAACGATTGTGATGACTTCTTCATACAGTGCACCATCAATTCTGCCAATTAACCGTCTTCCCTTTTGTCCCCTTCTGCTCTCTTCCTCTATTTAGCCATGTGCCGAAGTGTTGTTCCTGGATATCTTCCACAGCTACAACCAGACACTGATACCGGTGCTGCTGGATATGGTTCAGAATCTCCAGGGTCAGTTAAATGTCAATTCAAATATTATTCCATGCCAAAAGTAAAGTCTGCTCAGCAAACCTTTTAACATCCTTTCAGTGCAAGGAAAACATGTAGTCATTGACAGTTTATTAGGTACACCTGGCTAAAACTATTGCTTTCTAATACAGCTCTGCATTCAATTTTACCTTCATAAATATAATATTTGTCCACCCCAGTGATATCATAAAAATCCCCTTTTCAATGTATTTTATCTCACTTTATTAATTAATTAATTATATTGTTTTCGCATGCATTTATACACACTATGCAAACCACTCTGAATTGCCTTTGTGTTTAAAAAATGTCATACAGATTAAATTGCCTTGCCTTGCACTGCACCTACAGTATGCCTCCGTTTTCCTGTAGCACAACATGTGCCTCAGATGTCAGACATGAAATGTAGCCTCGCCTCAGAGTAAGTTATAAATATTTCATATATCAGAAAACAGCAAAGCGTGTAGGTTTTGTTCATGTTGCTTTTAGCAGTCAGTCACAGTATGTGTAACATACAATCTATAGGCTTGACAGCACCTTCAACTTCACCCGTAGCAACCTCCACCATTACAACCACTCACGACTCTCTAGTCAGTCACATATACACACTGCCACGGGTCCCCTGGCGGCGCTGGCGTGTAGTTCCTGTTCTGTTGCTGATTTAGTGGCGTCAAAGTGGCAGAGTGGAAATGGGTTCTGCTGGAGCAAGGAAGGCGCCAGATTGGTGTAATTCTAAGGTTGAAGGGAGGCAGCTATTGATTTTGAGAACGGAGTACACAGCAAGGACTAATAGAGAGGGAGCGAACAGACCAGTGAAATGATTGAGACAAGAATGATATAGTGGAGTCAAGGCCGCTTCAGGTTGCAACCGTGTTATGATGTGGTCACTGGGTCCATTAAATACTACAGGTCGGCTGTTATTGAAAAAACGTTTGAGCTGTATGCATGTTACTATAACCAATAAAATAATCCAAACTATGTATATGTGTTTGCAGGCCCAACCAATGTGGAAGACTCCGTTCAGTTGATTATGAAGGATGCAGGTGAGTCAAAGGCTTCATCTACTCTTGCTGGTTCAACAATTGCTGTCATCCGTCACGCCAGGTATATTAAAGGTGCAGTGTGTAGGATCTGGCAGTATCTAAAGGTGAGGTTGAGATTGCAACCAACTGAAGCCTCTCCTGTGTGCCAAGCGTGTAGAACTACGGTGGCCGACGCAAAAACACGAATGGCCCACTCTAGAGCCAGTTGTTGTGAGAGTAGAGTAAGAGTAGCGTAGGTCATTTGGACCAGAGCCAGTGCTTAGAGTGTGTGTATATGAGGGAAGTGAGTGGTGAAGCAAGAGAGGGAGAACGACGGCGACGGGAGCGAGTAACGTTATCGACTCCAGCCCAAGCCGTTCTGGGCTGCTGTTGAAACATGGCAGACTCTGTGAAGAGGACCCGCTCCCTATTTAGATATAAATGGCTCATTCTAAGGTAACGAAAACACAACGATTCTTATTGTCGGGTGATTTATACACTAAAGAAAACATACTTAATAATATTATATTCCATTTCTGTCAATAGATCCCTCATAAGGAGATTCTGATTTTGCTCAAATTTCTATTTTATCTTCAACAGAAAATGTGAAGGTTGTTAAATGTTGCTTGGTTATTGAAATTCTCCAACCACTGTCCCAAACATTGCAAGCAGATGGAGAAGGATGAGCAGGGTAAATTGAGATTTGAATAACGAGAGCTACAGGATGCATAACAATCATTTTAGGCTAAGATATAAAGTCTGAATAACCAAATGAAAATGATAATTGTACCTATAGATTCACCTTTTTTCGTTGCATTTTTTTATAATGTCATCCATTCTTGATATACTGCTCAATCTCTCATGTCCATAGACATCTTGTTTCCACCCTCTATTTTTTCTTCCTTACACCCTCCCTCTACCTCCTTTATTTACCTTCTTTATTTATAACTCAGTGGCAGGTCAGGGCTGCCTCTCAGGTGGTTTCATGGCATACACAACTAAATCACAGACAGTTTGGATTGCCTGCTATTACGGCCTCCGTTAAAGCTGGATTCCCACAGAGAACTCAGTAGTCTGCTGACAGTGTTGATAAAACAGCAGACATCTCTGGATGATGAAGCTGTGCTGTGGCGGCAGCTGTGACATATAATTGTGGTTGTGAGAGCTGAAGCTGGTTGAAGAGCCAAAGGGGCACTTAATAACAGCAGGTGCTGATTTTTTAATTAGACAATAATTATAATAGTGCTGCTAATACACTTATAGACTAAGACCTTAATTATACTGCTGTAAAAAGAGGATCCAGGTTGTTTTCTGAGCCCCCAACCTGACATTTAACTGAGCTGCTGCTCCAATGAGCTGAAGACTGGAACAGGCACATTAAACCCATCCTATGTGCTATAAAGACATTTGTCATATGTAATGTATATTTTGCATAGCAATATTTTATCAATACATGGACGTCAAGTATCGATCTTTTATTACATGAACTATTGTGTTCTTAAAAATCCGACAGCCGCTATTCTGTCTTTAAGAGGTTGTAGCGGGTTAGGTCTTGCACCTAGATTGAAGATATTAATTTAATACTATAATATGAAACTATAAAACCTAATGAATCGATTGGTACTAACCATGTTGTGTTAGCTTGTCAGGAAGAATGCTAAATAACGCCTAAAAGTTACGCACAATTTTGGTAAGGAAAAACTGGCAGAGCCATTTTCAAATGGTCCCTCGACCTCTGAGAAACTCTGAGATGAACAGATTGAATATTTTATTAGATAACACAGATATTGACAAACTGCATAATTTGCAGTTGAAAAATGGTAATAAATCACAATATGAATCGCAATACTCAGCATATTGCAATAAGATCGCTAAGTATCATGATAATATCGTATCTCTGGTGATTCCCACCCCCAGTAATAGACCAGCCATACCATATTTAATAAAAAAAAAAACAGCTTGGATTCTTTTTATAGCTGACAAATGCTGCAAACTGGCATCAAACCAAGTATAAACCACCCTTGTGTAGCAGTGCTTTTAATATCTGTTGCCACAGACATCCATGGGGTGTTTACATATTTTTGTAATCCTGGTATCAGTCCCACGTTTGTCATTTTAATGCTGCACTGACAGGATAATTAACTTTCTCTCGTCTGAAACATTGTAAATTAGAACGGAGTAAGTAGATTTTATTACATCATTAGCCCTCTGAGAGGCCCTTTTGGACCACTAAATCACAATTGAAAACTTACGAACATCTCATTTTGGGGAGCCAGAATAATAAAGCTGTGCTGTAGACCAGGAAATAACTCTACTTTTAACCTTAAAGGGGAAGCTAAACCGTGTCAGTAGCGACAATTCTAGGACTCTCTCCAAGGAAGGAAGGGAAGCAAAAGACAAATGCATGTTACTCCTGAAAGTTTCAAATGTTCCTGTCAGTTTTAATAACCTATAAATAGTAACCCCTCAAAGCTTTGGTTTGGCCACCGTTTCTGCACCTGTGGACTATCCATCTTTTCTCCCTGTCCTTCCATCCATCCATCTTTTTGTCATGATAAACGAGAGAAAATATGTCTGAGAGGCGTTTAGCTGCTCCATTCGTTTTTGAATCATTCTGCTGATGGACACCTAGAGTGTTTTATCTCTTGCTGTTCTCTCTCTCTCTCTTTCTCGCTCTTACACAATCACACAAACTTGCGTAGAGATACGGTAGATCCCAATATACTCTTGCTGAGTGCCAGCCTTGCATAGATAATTAAAGTAATGGGAAAAGTTTCAGTTCCTCTGTTAAATCTGTCCTTCTCTGTTCTTTCCTCCCTCTCTTTTTTGCTATCTCAGAATTCATTACTTTTAAAGATAAACTATAAATAGTAACAGGAAGCATCTCTTCCACTTGTGTGGCTTCTGTCTCTTTATCTGTCTGTATTATATTGTTCTCGTACTGTCATCTTTTTCTAATCTCATCTTTTATTTTTTTTCCTGTTGTCTTTTAAGAGCCATCTAAATTTTTGCCACTATTACGCACGCACATGCACACGCAGACACACACACATTATAGGAGAAACACATGCGTGCATACATGTGCGTCCATGGTAGCGTATCTGAGAGAAGCTAAGGTGGATGAACTGTAAATAAGTAGTCCTAAGGTAACAGCAACTTACCAGGGTTTCTGGAGTAGGGTGCAGTGCTTATACGATTATACTCGATGATTTACAGTCATTCCAACTAAGACACTTGAATGACACCTCAAGTCCTTCTTTGTACACTTAAGCTCAAATAAGTCCTTACACTATAACTCTGCCTTTTATGCGCCCTCCATGGCTTACACTATACTTTGCCCCCTTTATCCCTTTACTATTATTCCAACTCTTCGTACTCTTTCAACTGTTCTTTCATGCAAAGTTAAACCAGCAAGGCTGTTCAGCTCCCAGCCATGCATGAAACAATACAATCCAACTTCCAGCTAATACAGCAATGCAGTGTTGAGCTCTTGGCTGTACATCCAGTAATGCAGCTCAGCGTCAGCTTTTCAGTAGCCAACAATCACACAAAAACAATTTCAGAAATTGCATTCTGTTGTTGTGAGTTTTTTTCCCCGCATATTTTAAATATTGAAATAAAACCTGACAAGTGATGCATTGCGTGATTAAAAACATTAGACCCTCCAACATGAACGTCCTGTAGGAACAAAATGTAGTAATTTCCTTTCAGCCAATGACAGTATTGTATAGTTTTTCACACAATATTTTTGTCTTTTTTTGCAAAGCTGTTCTAAAAGTAAAATTTCCCACCGGGATTAATAAAGTATCCATCGATCATCACATTGATGACTCAGGTTTTAGTGTTCTGTGGCTCATTTCAGGACCATAAGCCGTCTTTTTTGAATGGAGCTACTGTATATCTTTTTTTAAATTCTCTCACAACTTAGACTGCTATTCTTTTTGTTTACTGTTTTAGAAGTTTAATATTTTCAGTGCTACTCTGAATACTGTGACTAAATGATGATCATTTTCTGACTTTTATTGTGGTTGTTTTTTTCCGCAGTATACAATGCAGTGGGGCTGGCAGCTTATGAGCTGTTTGACAACGTGGACTTTGACCAGTGGTTCAAGAATCAGCTTCTTGGAGAGCTGCAAGTCAGCCATCACAGGTATGGTGTTAGTGTTGCATTTCTTTTGAAACCCACACATTTATCTCAACATCTTTTTTGTTTCATTTCTGTTCGTCATGATATTATATATTTTATAGTATCAAGAAGTACACAAACTAAAGAATTATAAAACATTTACTACTCAAGAACAGATACTAGCTCAAGGTGGCCGAAACAAAACGGACACCTGATGGTCAGCTGTATCTCTTTTAGAGATTCAAGGTCACAGCAAACATACAGTGAAAAGTGAAAGTGAAAATGACCTTCTGACAGTATATTGACATCATACCAGCAACATTACTACAGTTTCAGTGTCTCCATCTGTAGACTATGTCACAGTCATGAAAAAAAGCAAATATTTATTTTTAACTCAACACTTCAACCCGTTTCCCTTTCAAAATAAAAGCCCTCCATCATTCTCTTTATACATCCATGGGACAGAATCCCTTCATTTGTTAATAATACAAGGCTTTGATTTGGACATATTTGCAGGACAGTGTTGTTGAAAATGCATTGACTTGCAGGGCTCCATAAATTAATAGAGTTCCGGCTTTTGGATTATTATTATTTACAAATAACAACACACTTCTTAACCTTTTTCTGTCTAAAATACATATAAATTACATTTATAATGAAATGAAACGGCCATTATGAAAGTCAAACTCTATGTTGAAAGAATCACTGGCAGTAGCACAAAAGCACAGCCGCAGCAACGGTGTCCGTCACAGAGGAATTGGACTGCATCAGATTGCCTTCATAACACCTCACAGTATTTATATTTAATAGTGTTATTAGTATGTGAACAACAATAACAGAGTCTCAACAAAAACTGAATGTGATAGGCTTCCCTAAGGCAGTTTTGAACTGCAGGGTTATTGAGTTGCGTTGTACTGTACAGGTGTTCAATAATTCCCTCTGGCTTCTTTTATGCAGCATTATTTTTAAATGCATCACTGTTGGGAAGTTGATGACTCTCAAGTGCATCGCATTTGGCCTTACTAATGTTATACAGGCTTGAAGCAATAATAGCGAAACTTGAGCCGGCTAAGCAGTTCTTTGTTAAATGGCTGTTTATTTTACTGTACGTGAGCTCCCTTTCAGACATTAGCTGTGTCTAATGCGTTGCATAGTTAACATTCCTGTCAGTGTAACTCAAGCTAATTGACTATTAACCTCTGTCCAGCTATTGATTGCTGTCAGCAGCACAGTCAATGCATGCCAAAAGGCTTATAAGTAGCCAACTGATGCTTGGAGTCAATGTCTGTTATGGTCACATTAACAACTGCTGCTTGTATTCATACAATCACTCCAGCAGCAGTCAGATGTATGCAACAGCACCAGCATCATAACAGGCTGATTAAACTAGAAAAACAGTAATACAAACTTTACATATCCCATCATGGGTCTAAAGATAGTCTGATGCAGTGACAATAAAAAACTGAGCTGACAGATGACTGCATTAAAAAAATGATGGCAAAGAGGGAGAGTGGCCAGAGGGGAGGTAGTGACAGCGATATAAAGAACAAAGAAGTGCCCCGCTTCACCCCGCGACAATCAAAACAAAAAGCCTGTAGCACTCAAAAAGGTCGGTCACTCAGGTTGGCGCTGACGTCAGAGTGCGGACGAGCTGCTGATGTCACTTGTGGCCCTTCTCCCACGCAGTTGCAGGTGCCAATAAGCCCTCCACTTTGTCCTTAAGTTTAGTTCACCTCCACACTATTATTTTCCTTTTTTGATATTCAAACCTTTACTTGACTTCATGTATTTGAACAGTCAGTCGGGCCTGACATCCCTCGTCACTGTGTCTTGATGAGCTCAGTTTGTTCAAATACATAAAATCAAGTCAAACTTTGATTATCAAAAAGGGAGTGTGGAGGTGAAATGGAACTTGAAAAAGACCAAAGCAATAAAGGACCCAGGTGTACAATGGAGGGCTTATTCTCACCACGATCATAAATACAACATCCCGAGAAATAAAACCAAATGAGCAAAGAGCCCGGGGATGCAGCCAAATGTCACCTCTGTTGCTTTCTCTGTTTCTTGTGGACTCACACACACTAATGCAAACACACACATATACATTTATTAACTCTGCTCCTCCAATAACAGATGGAAAGAATAGAGAACATAACAAATGGAAATCAATATCGGAAAGTATTTCTTTATTTTATTTTAATTTATTTATTCTCGGGGACAATGCACATTGAGCAAACATCACTGTGAATGTGCCAGTGTTAGCCTTGGCTGATTTTCAACTGTTGTTAAAATGGGTCGTTATAAATAACAAATAAATCACGCAACATATATAAAATTAGAACAGGAGTAGACATGCTGTCAACAGCTGAACAGGATAAAAAGCTTAGAGGAGGAAGGCAGCATCATGCATTTAGAAAGCAGGCAAATAATACATACCGTGTTAAGCATACAGTCGGCACAGGCAGTTAAAACATGACAACGTAAAAGCATATTACAGAAGACAGGTTAAACCAGAAGGGATGCAATTTGACCCACACAGACAAAAAGCCAAGCATACAAGTGCAGACGAGGCAAGCATGCAGTGACTAGGTATGATGGCAGGCCTGGTTGCTTTTTAGTTTTAGTTAGTTTTAGCTTTTTTAGATTATGTGCAAAGGAACGGTAAGAATCACTGTGACGTTTATTTAAAGGAAGGAAGATCCAAAACTGGGAAGCTCTTAATGAAAAAGCTGTCTGGCCGATAGATGCTCTCCTCCTTGAGGCATCTGTCTCCTCTTACTCTTGATCTGGTTTATCTATCCCCAACATTTTCAAACACAGTACAGTCCCGAACATGATGTCTTCCCAATACATACATACCTACTATCAAAGGTGATCAAAAATGAAAAATGGAGCTGTGGAGTTGTGAAATGAAATACACTTGCTGTGTTGATGACAATAGAAGAATGTCACCCAAAGCCACAGTCTGGCTCCAGGCATAAATTATATCAGCTTGTTGCTTATGGAGGACGGAACCTGCCAAAAATCAATGAATAAAGAACAAAGTCGATAAATGAATAAAGCAAAAGAAATATTCAAAATAAATGTTGCCATTAATTAATTCATAAAATGTGACATAAATTGATAATTATGTTTTAATTTGCTTCTTTATTTATGTATCTTAGTATCGATTCCCTTATTTATTTACTCTTCTGTTTAATTTTCCCTTTTTATTTATTTATTTATGCATTTATTTATTTTGAAAGATTTTCCCTTTGCATTTCACCCCTTATTTTTTTCCCAAAATGTATTTATTACTGTATTCTTCTCTTTATTTTATAAATCGTTCCTTTTTACATTTTATCAATTAATTAATGGCTACATTTATTTTTAATATTATTTTTGCTACATGTAATTTATGTATTCATTTATTTTTGATTTTGGCAGGTTCCATCCTCCATAGTTACTAAACAGTTAAAGATGTTTGCAGGATAACTTCAGTGTTTGGTTTTAGTCTCCTCAGTGAAATTCATTAAAAGATAACTCCATCCTTATCCATTAACTGCCAAATAATGTCTTTTTAAAACAACAGAGAGGTCTTTGGATGATAACCTCTTGCTTTGTGCTAAGAGGATTGTTTTTCCTTTTAGTAAAGCCAAGGTTAGTTATATAAATGACAGTAGATAAACTCTTCAACTCCCATTGATTTCTCTGTTGTGGGGTGCTGAATCAGGCGGAGTTTCTGTCAGGCTTGAGATGTTTTCCCACAGTCTTTTGAAGAGGCTTCTGCAATGAGAATATAGATTCAGCGTGGATATTATTCAGCGTTAGCGATGATGCTCCTCACTGAGTGGAGCTTCTTTCTTCTGTAGCAACCGGAGGCTTGTGTGCGCTGTCAGTATGTCATCATGTTTTACATCCTGTCACAATTCGATATCTCATTCTCAACTCCCAGTGGAGCGCATCAGTCCCAAGAACTGACTTCCTCCTTTCCTGGTCACATATATGAAGCCATCACATAAAGAATTCTGACATGCTCGACCAATGTCCGGAAAGGGAACACAATCATACAAAGATGAAACTGTAGAAGAGCATGGCTGGGGCTTTTAGTGTCACTGTTATTGATCTTACCACAACTTAAGTCTACATATCTATATGTAAAAGGCCCCATCACCCTGTAACTACATTAACCAGTGACCTCCCATCTAATCTGATCTAAAACCACTTATTTTTAAAGCAGCATCTTTTTCAGAGCACTTTAATACCATGTTTCCCCTCCATATGCTGAAAATCCATACACATAGAAATCATCTGTAGGCACTTGCAGGGTTATTTGGTATGCTGGGGCGCTGATCTACACATTATGTATACGGTCTATTCACTCAGTGACCAGAAAGTTACAGGTGCCTGTTCCATGCTGTGGTGGCCCATGATTGAAAGAGCTGTCACACGTTGTGGCAGCGACTCAACAAGGGAGCCGTCGTCCCTCGCTATCAAAGCTGACCATGCAGACGTCGGTGCTTTGCACGGCTGCTTAAGGTTTATAGGTGGAGGTTCCTTTTTTTACTGATGCTGCTTTCAAGCTCATTCCAAAGGTGTTCCGGTGGATTGCTATCAGGGATTTGTGGGGACCAGGCCATTAAGTGTTATATTGTAGACTTGTGATTATCTGAAATGGCCTGTGCCAGCTGGCTTATCTCTATTTTGTTCAAGTGTTTTGTGCTCTGGTACGTTCAGTCTTCAAATCAACCTTCTTGGCACACGATAATACTTTTTTAGCAATACTTTTTCTGTATGTTTGATAACATTTAAAGTCCAAATGAAATCACATTTAGTCATCCTTTTTTGTAGTCAAAAATATAGTCAACATATTTTATATTAAAGTTATTGTTAGTAGGTTTTTATTATTAAAAGGAAGAGTTTGGGGAAATGTTCCTTTTCATCTCAGCTGCCTGGAGTCTGCCTGTCTGTGTCTTTGTTTGATTGACAGCTGCTGGCAGGCTGCCAGAGTGCCGATGTTACACCGTAGGGAATGAGAGACGAGACGTTAGTGGTATTGAGGAGAAAAGAACACACCATGACTCAACCGGACTGAAGTTTGGATGTGTCCATGTTGTTAAAGCTTAATTAGGCAACAAGTTTTTGGCATCATTGGGCAAAAATTCCATAATAACCTTTCAGCATATTGTAATCCAAGTGTTCTGAGAGAAAACTAGACTTCATTTCGGTTTCCTTACATAGTCCACTCGCTGGCTGCAGGATGGACATCGCTGTGTGTTTGCTGAACTGTTTTAGATTTCTTCCAAACGCTGGAGTGTGCTGGGGTGAAGCCCATGTTGGGAGAGTTCAGCCAGCGGGTTTGTTTGCATTGTGTCTTGGGAAATCTAAGCATTTTGCCCGAGCCATTCTGTTGCATTATCACTGTTCTCCACTACCAACACGTTAGCATATACTGTGTGTTCACACACACACAATCCCTGATATAATAATGTAAATAAGGGATGTCAAAGAAAGAATTCCTCTGTAAAATATATATATAAAAAATATTGTATTCTATGTAAAAAAAACAAACAAACATTGGTAATAGGAAATTAACTCTCGGCTTCACGTTATCATTTTTATAATGTGGCTCACAAGTTTCCCTAAAGGTGAGTAGAGGACAAAAAAGTTGTGTTGTTCTGTGGACTGAACCAGACAGAACCCTGCTTTCAGACTTGAGCGGTGATTATTCAAGTGTAGATGTTTTCATTCAACCCCTGTCGTCGAGGTCTTAGAGTATTGACAGTCTGCCCTGATCTGATACAGTTTTGCAACACTGAGAAAATCGTACGGCCAGCTAAAACAACGAGGAGACATTGCTGAAATATTTCCCCAACTTGGCAATATCTCACGAGAAGCAGAAGGACAATAATTATATTGGCATCTGCCAGAAGCCTCATTCAAAGCAGATTTTCTGGCCGACACCCATGCCTGCTGCACATTTGTTGCCGTTACCACAGTATTCCCACATCACGCTGCACTGCCTGCCTTCCCCCGGCCCTCTGGACATTGGCTGTCAGAGCATTTAATACAGCTTGCTTATTTGGACCTTGATTTACATCACAGAGAACAATGAAATATTAAACATTAACAACAAGAGGTACCATTTAAAGAAAAATAAATAAAAGTAAAGTTTCTATGGAGAAACCATTGTCCTGAGAGCAGCTCCGTTATTGTCGCCCTGACAGTCTCTGGGGTTTGACTGGAGGTCTGCACCCACCTGTTCTCACACCTGCAGGATTTTCTGCTGCCTCTCAGCCCGCAATATGTCCGTGTCAGTGCCCATGCTGTTTCCCCGGGGTAGATTATCATTTAGATGCTCATCAATCCTGGTTCTGAATCAATTCCTGGGACATTTTGTGATACTACTTGCGTTCATTTATCACCATCAACATTCAGGCAATACTAGCACCGGTGGCAATTTGACTGTTTTCTCATTCGCTCTGCGTTGAGCTGTGATGAAGTCTATTCTGGCTGACGGAAGCTTTACACGTGATAATAATATAGCTTTAGAGTTACAAAGATAGGATTTATTTTTTATTATTTAAAAGTCTCACAAAGTGTGGCATTTTTGGCAAATAAATGGCTATACAGCCGTGCACTGCAGACATGCATCACATCGTGACAGTTCATGACCTCCCTGCAGCCCAAGGGAGGAAAGGGAAAAAAAAAAAAACTGAAAGTGAAGCATCATCTGCCGTGTTGAACCTGTAGGCCGTCCTGCCCCGCGCAGACCTCTAGAAAACCCATGAGACAATGCTGGGGGACTTATGCACTTCCAAATGGGGAGCCAGGTGCACTCCATGACATCAACTGTCTGTGGAGCTTCTGTGTCGACAGACGGATTGATGGCCAGCCGTCCTTCCCTCTGTCCTCGAGGGTAGAGCCTGTATACTTGACTGATGCAAATGGTCTGTGGTCAGTATGATGCAGTTTAGAGTCAAGGTGAGGAGTTCTTAGCAACATCAATCCGTGCTTGCTCGTTTCTGAAAAGTAAAACTACTGTCTACACCACGGCCACGGGAAATTCTGCTTTCTGAACGTGACCATAAGTGCACAGAAAATAAAGAGATAAGGAGAGGTCGCAGGTAAGAGTGTGAAAAGGAAAGAGAGACAGACGGCAATAGAGAGCTAACTAGTTGTCTGAGTGTGTGTGTGTGTGTCACAGAGTGAACAGGAGAGCAAGGCAGCTGTGTGTGTGAGAGAGAGCACTATGTAACGTTATCTCTGCTGGACAGACAGTTTTACTAATATCTTATAGCAGGATGAAGCGCTATTCTCTGTTTTTATAGGTTGGGTGTGTTCAGGATTTGAGCGCAATCATTAAATTTCTATTTCTCTCTCTATTTCAAAACGTGTCAGGATTTTAAAACTCGAAGCCCAGCTGTGTGATCGCTTTGCTGTTTTAGCAATATGTTGCTTAGCAACGCAAACAACAGAAATTCTCACACCTCTTCCTAACATATTGCGAGTGATCCAACTCTGGCGAATGGAGCGCAAAAAATTGTCCAGTGAAAAAGTTTCCAGTGAAACTTTGCATAAGTAGAGCCAGAGCGAGCAATTTTTCAAACAAGTGACACGTAATTTTGCCTGTCTGCTTTGTTTGTTGACGCCCGGAGCAGGTTAGGACATCTTCATTGGGAAAAGCTGAAACAATCTGATGTTCACTTGCCTGCTCGTTTGCATCCCGTCCAGTTAACAAGAAGTGTCAGGCTGAGGAACTATTTTTAAAGCTGCAGTGGGGAGAAATGGAGCAAATACGATTTAAAAAAAAAGTTATATTTTTATATATTTTCATGTGCCTCTGTGTCCTCCGGTGCTCCTAATGGCATCTGCATGATTTCACAGACCAGAGGAAAACAACCAGTCAGAGCTGATCTGGAGTCTGCCGTCCAGCTTTCATCTATGAGAGCCGGCTGTCAATCACTCGCGAACTCCGATCAAACGGTCAAACTAGGCAGCGCTGATCAAATATGAATCAATATTCTGTTACTGTAATGCCTATTTCTTGCCTCAAATGTTTTCAGAAACATCTTGTAGTGTACTGTTTAGCTGTAAAATGAGAAAGTTTGTGATCCGGCAGCCATGTTGAGATCTCTTGAGGAAATACCAAGCACCGCCCACCAGCCGGAGCACAGCCAATAGGAACGCTCTCTCTCTCTGAAATGACCAGTTATTGGTCAAGGGCTAGATTTTTTTAAAGCCTGAAAACAGAGCCATGAGGAGGTGTAAACGTCTAGTTTTCTCTCAGAGCACTTGCATTACTATATGCAGAGAGGTTATTATGGAATTTTTGCCCAATGATGCCAAAAATTGTTAACTACTGAAGCTTTAAAAGCAAAATCAGAATTACTCAGATGAGAAAAACAGGCAAATCACCCTCTGCTTCACATCAGGTGGTTCTAAGCCTCCACATCATCCATTACAATCACGAAATGTAGAACTTGTCGGGTTTTATTCCTCACTGTACATGTCCAAGCTGTTCACTTATTTGCTTGCAGGTTTGGTAATCTTTGCCCCATTGGGCTCTGATAGTGTCAATGTGCCTCTTCAGTTTCACTGATTTTAAATTTGAGCCCTGCGTAAGTCGGTCCATATCACCCAATACGAAGCAGCAACCGTCTAAATATTAATAACCATAACTGTCAGCAAAACTATTGTATGTGACTTAACACCTGTGGCTGAGCCTCAGGCCGCCTTAAGCTCCCTTAAAAAGAACTTTTTTGTGCGTACTGACTACACAAGCACCTACACAGTCATAAATGCAAATTGATCTGCACGCGCACTTAGATTTTGACTCGCTGTCAATCTTTTCCTCCTTTCTGCGCCTCAACCGAAATAGTTGTGATACCTGTCTGAGTCATCATGTCTGAGTGCCGGGAGATGACAGCAAGTCATTTTCGAGCACACATACACACTCAAAACTCCTTAAGACACAGCCACACACACCACTCATATTGACATCCCAGAATAGCCAGAAGGAGCTTTTTGTGTCACCGAGACAGACGGTGAGATTCAGATACAGAGCGTTTTCCATCAACTCTACTGTCAGACTCTGCCAGCGTAGAGGGGCTGTGAAACACTTTGGCATTTTGTCATTGCCTTTTGTGGCTTGACCTTTTGTGTTTTGTTAGAAAAGTCAGTCCCTCTCCTGGGCGACCAATAGATGTAGCTGTAAAATGACTCTCTGCTTTGGGCATCTTAAATGTAATTTCCCCTTATTGCTAGTATTTGCCACTGTGGATGGATTTTTGTTGGCTTTATACTGCAAACAAAATTGAGTTTGGCATGCTCACACAGGTGAGCAAAAAAGAAGCACCTCATTCCTGCTGTGCTGTGTGTGTGAGCTGGTTATGAACCAGACTTTTCACACCGCAGGGTTCATGACCCCAACTCTAACAGCTATACCAGTTTCAGTGTAACTCTGTTTACTTCTTTTTCTCTTGTATCGGCTCCCATTGTGACTCGCAAGGTCTTTCACCTGGTCTTGACACCATTAAGCGAATAGACTTTAAGTCCCAGCGAGTATACTGACATTTGCTGGCCGTGCTGTAGCTAAAAGGCTACACGGACGTGTTGTAGAAACAACATAAATACCTTCTGTACTTGGTCATTTAAACCTTACACCAGGACTCCACCACCTTTTTATTTACTCATGCAGAGACTCTTCATATCCTCACCCTGAGAACGGTTTACCTTCATATCCACATTCCCACGTACGTGACATTTAAAAAATGAGGTTACTACAGAAACCAATAACCATACTATTTGAGTGCATGCAAACTAGAGGTGTGAATCTTCACTGGCCTTATGATTCGTACAACGATTGCACAATGATGATTGAAGATACTGGTATCATATAAAACTAGAAAAATCTAAGGAATCCATTGGTACCAACCATGTCATACTAGCTTGTCGTGAAGGAGGCTAAATAATGCTCCAAACTTATTTGGAGCATAAATTTTGGACAGGATGTACACTTGATGATGTGAAATTGAGATTCTGCTTTTCATTCAGTTCAAATTTCATCCACATGGATTTCCCATGTGTTTTGCCAGAAGGAAGAGCACGGTCGCTGACAGCTGTGTGACGTTATGGAGGAGGGAAACGGGTTTAGCGCGAATGAGTCATGTCTAATCTTTGACTGACGGACAAATACCCCCGTCAACCTGCCTGTCCACCTGCCTGTCCACCTGCCTGTCCATCCTTTTCTTCCACTTTTGCCAGGCGCACCAGTAATAAACTCTACCAGCTGTACCCTCCCCAGCTGAAGAAGATATTTTGTATTTGTTAGTCACAGACATGCACAGACAAACCACTCTATTATATTGCATTTAGATTTGGGAAAATTTTTAGTCACTTCAACAGATGCATTGAAGGAATAAAAATCAGCATATGGATTATGATGTTTTACGGAAGTCGAAACTCGCTTAAACAAACATATTTGCCAATCGTTGTTTACTGCACTGTGTATAAAAAGATACATTTTTAATTTGTTGTCTTAAAGAATACACAAAAAGTACAAGCGTCCGGTAGAATTACCTTTCATCAGCGTTAGTTTGGCAACAGATAATAATCTGTAATTTGATTATTTATTCTTAATGTCACCGAGTTGTTTACTGAGTGTGATCATTTTGTTGCCAAGTTGTTGTTTGGATCCTGGATATAGAGAGAGAGCTCTGGGAATGTGCCCATGGCCATTGTCCACTGGCACTGGCGCACCTGCTCTATCAGGTTGGAACCATCCCATATGTTGATGCCTCCATAAAAGCCTGCAGAAAATCAGATCTGGCTTCCTTTGTTTTCCTTTACAAGTAATTGGATGATAGTTTATTCTACGTGCATGCTCCACCGCTTTTGAACAGTTTAACCCAGAAGTGCCAAGTGCCACCTTGTGCTTTTAAGATGATTAGAAATCAAGTCCAAAATGGCATTTAGCATGATGCTGTTAGGCTAAGTTCTCAAAATGCCTTCTGGAAAGGTTTATTTAAAATGTATTTGGAAATCAATTAAACCAATAATCTTAATGAAACACACACACAGACACATGAACACTGTTATTTCCCATCTCAAAGTCCTGAGTCATGCTGTTGTTTAGCATCTTCTGGCTGGTGGCCCAGACAGCGGTCTCTGGCTCCCTGTGGATATTTGACAAGAAGCCAACGAGTTTCACCCCCCCTATCCCCCTATCCTTCATCCTCCTTTCTCTCCTTCCCTTCATCCCTCCATCCGCTCATTTCTGTCAAGCCGGTCCTCGGATCTGAACAAGGGCAGATGCACAGGGACACTTCTTGCCTGCCCGATACAGCTATTGAAAACCCATCAGTTCCCAACATGCAGTGCCCCACATTTGGGACTTGCAGTGCAGGGCATTTTAATTCATATCACACACTACTCAGCCCCAGTGGATTCTTGATCATTCTGGTTTTTGAACTATTTGCCTTATTTAGTTTTTCTGTCACTGGCAAGACTGCAACTTGGTCTCAAGTCGCACTTAAGTAGCATCAAAAGACTTGAGATTTGGGACTCATGAACAATCATTTATCAACATCATTATAACATAAATTTCCACATTATTGATACACCGGTACCAGCTGCACTTTCTCATCCCTTCTTCTACACACCCAGCTGCAGTGGCCACATGGCCCTGCCTCCTCTCACTCACTCACAGGGCTGTCTCGTCACTCGTTTCATTCGCTCCGTTTATAATCATTTACGGGCTTTTGTCATGTTATGGCCTTCAGTGCTTCCCAATTAATGACCTAGACAGTCTAGATAGGCCCGCCGCAGCTTTATAATGAACCGAAATGTTTTTACACTTCAATCGCGGCGGGTCAGGGCGGCTCC
>CAKALG010017388.1:0-11828 GCA_916700815.1 Helicolenus hilgendorfi | reverse complement strand
GGATGCCGGGGCCCAGTACGGCAAGGTGATCGACAGACGGGTGCGAGAGATGTGTGTACGCTCTGAAATCCTCCCTTTAGAGACCCCGGCCTTTGCTATCAGAGAACAGGGCTACAGGTGAGCATGAGACGCATATGAACCACCAGAGAGGATTGTTTTTGCCTTTATAGTATTGTTATTACTAGGTCTGTCCCGAATACCATTTTTTGGGCTTGGAAGCTTCGGTGAGAAATATTCGAAGCTTCGCGATGCGGCAGGCTGACATGTTCTTCTGTCTGTCTGTCTCCATCTGCCCCGTTTCAGTGCCGCTGACGCACTGCTGTAAACCCACGCACCTCTACATAACAAACTGTGATATCCGTCTGAGAATAGCTAATAATAATTAATGTTGAATATAAATAATGTTGTGGGATTATTCCTTATTCCTTATTTTGGGATTTATACATTTATTATTATTATTACATACTTTTATATAAAAAAATTGAAAAAACAAAGCATTCGAATACTGATTTGGAGGTCGATTGTCATGTCAGCGGTCGAAGCTTCGAAGCATTCAGGTCAGCCCTAGTTATGACATTATTCTGTCAATATGGAAGTGTTTTATAATACATTTTCTCTCTCTTCTTCTTAGGGCGATCATCATTTCAGGAGGTCCAGCCTCTGTGTATGCAGAAGATGCCCCGTGGTTCGACCCCGCCATATTCACTATAGGAAAGCCTGTCCTTGGGATTTGCTATGGGATGCAGGTATCAATGCACATGCTTGCATACATCATAGACGGGCACGGCTGCAGCTCAACCCCTTTTAATAGCATCAAATAACTAATTATAGTCAAACTTATCAGAAAAATTAACACTTGAACATACATCAGCCTTGGAAAATTTTTTTTTTTGACGTGAACTTTGACAGTTTGGCCCGTGTCCCATCCACTAACATGGAGGGGTTGGGCTTTATGACCTATACTGCAGCCAGCCCCCAGGAGGCGATCACAATGTTTTGGCTTCACTTTTTGGGAGCTGTCATGTCGTCCATCTTTATATACAGTCTATGGCATACACACAGTAACATTCTGTGATGGGAGGCTTTTATAGTGTTTAGATAGACCTTCCTTCTTCCACAAGGAAGCATTTGTGTTGCACACATTCACAATGAGTAGCTACACTCTAAGATCACACTGCTCCAGGCTGCTGGCCAGCTGGGACTTCACCATCTTCTTCAAGGGCACTTTGACACTAGCTGAGGGAGATGAGAGCATTACTCGCTCAATTTTCCCAGCTAGCCTGGAAATTAAAAACCAGCAGACAGCCATTCTCTATAGCACATTTCTCCAGACAGCTGGCAGTTGTAACTTCTTTGAAATCACACTAAGGTGCAGTTTTTGTGTCCAAGTGTTAACTCTGCTGTGTGTGTGTGTGTTACAGATGATGAATAAAGTTTTTGGCGGCACAGTACACAAAAAGAGTGTAAGGGAAGATGGAGTGTTCAGTATCGGACTGGACAACACTTGTTCTCTCTTCAGGTAATATTGTTACTCAAGTGTTTCTTTTATATTATAAATGTTTTCAATTGGGGCCGGGAGATGATTCAATATGATAATTTATCGTCTTTCAATGGAATCGTATCGTGGTGAAATCTTATAGCGAGATAGACAATTACGTAGACTAAATTGATAATAACAAGCACTTACTCAAATTTCTCAGAAAATCTGATCAAACTCAGTTAAATCAAATTATTGTTTTAATCTGATTAATCTGATTTTTTTTTTTTCTCTACAATTTCACTTGAAACTATTGTGTTGACTTTGCACTAAAGTTCTTTATTAAATGATTTTTCAATTGTCATGTATTTAATTCAAACAGAAGTATACAAAAGTAGGCTTTACCATGTGGTTATTTCATATAGACTGTTTATTAATCATAATTATAATAATCTTGTCCACAAATGTGGAAATTTGTCTTTGGCTTCATGGGTTGGTTAAAACACAACATGCAGTAAATCACAATAAATATCACAACATGCACAGTATAGACAACAATAACGGAGAAGGTCCCAGTGTGAATGGTGTTTATGAATTTAGGTAACTATACTTACATATTTGTAAATGTTCTTGTTTGCTGCGGTGGATCTATAAATTCTTAGAAAAGGAGGATGAAAGGATGAACGGGATCAGACACAGTTTGTTGGGCTTTTTGTTTTGCCTGTGTTTTCTATATACAGCCCAGTTGTTTTTACTCTTTCCCAGTAATTTTACTAGCCATGTCTAATGTTTTTCGTAGCCCCCAGGTGTCCATAACATGTTTATCCATCGAATTACCAGAAAACATGCTTTATCATGATATATTGATTATACTGAGATATGAAATGACCTATATTCGGATAGAAGATTTTGTCCATCTCACCCAGCCTCAGTTCAAATTGGCCTCTTTGAGCTACGCGTCCCTACACTTCTTTTCAACTTTACAATCTGATACATTTGGCGAGAGAAGACGACAGACTGAGAGTTTGTGGATGAGGACAGAACATGCAAATATACTTGGTGCAGGAACAACATGGTCTGATACACAGTGTAGAGAGATAATTAGTACATGGGAGACAGTATCATTCTACAAAGGACCTAGGGTTGCGTGATGGAGCAGATTTTGTTTGCCAGTGCATGCAGCTGCAGAGGAAGGGCGAATGGAGTCCATCTGATGTGAATTTAACCTATTGAATGTAATCATCCTGTCACTCAACCCTAAAAGTTAGCATTGAAGACATCACTTCTAGATCCGTCAGTAAACCTACAGTATCATCTCTTCTTTTAAACAACTGAGGACAAAATGTTGTGGACTGTGTAAAGCACAACCGCTGCTCAACAGGTTTGTCCCAGAGCCATATTAACTAGATAAACTGCAGGAGCATTCCAGCAGTCACATATTTCCCCCTGGTTGTTACACAAATACTGCAGAGTCTAAAATAGACGGCTGCAGTCTTTTATTACTGTCTGCCCCTCACATGCACCCAGTGAAAGCAGGGCCTCCTCTTCACATATAACTATTATCTGCAATGTTATTGAACACAGCACGTCTTCCTCTGACATCAGTGTGTGTGTTTATCTTATCAGAGGCCTTCAGAAGGAGGAACTGGTCCTGCTGACCCACGGGGACAGCGTGGATAAAGTGGCTGATGGCTTTAAAGTGGTGGCCCAATCGGGGAACATCATTGCCGGTGAGCAGCACGCGAGATGAGCCGTGACCCTCATTAACATAATCTAAAATTAGACTGGTGTCATAGACTTGCATGCAAGTCCCAAATAAACATCTATATTTGTTTGTTTGTGTCAGAAAATCCAAATTAGTTTTACGTTATACTAGTTTTGCTTGAATGTATTTTTTTTTTTTTTAAAGTGGCATTCAAATGTTAACAGTCCTTCTCCACGTCTGATTTCCCCACCAGGGATTGCTAACGAACAGAAGAAGCTGTACGGGACACAGTTTCACCCTGAGGTCGACTTGACGGAGAGAGGCATCGAGATGCTGCGTAACTTCCTGTTCGAGATTGCAGGATGCACGAATAATTTTACCGTACAGAACCGCCAACAGGTCTGCATCAGCGACATCAAAGAAAAAGTAGACAAGTCTAAAGTGCTGGTGAGTAAAAAGTTGCATGAATGTGTGTGCGCGTTGTTATCCAAACCGTTTTTAGGGCAGAAGGATGACTTTTTAAAAAAAGGAAGAGTAACAGAAAACAGAAGAAAATACATATTCTCAGCACATTTTAACTTGCAATGGGAGATAATTTGACTAAAAGTCTAAAGCTGGTGTGCTGAGTGTGAAGTGTGGTGACAGCAGCACTGGTGGGAAGTAAAGTAGAACCAATTAAACTCTCAAATTAAACCCTGTTTTATCTGAAAAGAGGTAGTCGACTCCCTGAGCGGCTTCAAACTGGGCTTCATCTCGGGGGAGGGTGAAGGCGATAAATGAGTGTAAGAAATGGGCTCAAAGCAGAGGATTTATATTTAAATAAATACATGCAGCCTCTGTTTCTTGTTCTTCAACTACAGTCTGAGGGTTACATGTTTCACTGCGTTTTACTGTACTTATGTATTTGGGAAGTGTGGCATTATTACTAGAAATAAAGAAGTGTCAAAGTTATAGTAATTTCTTCCTTTTTGATTGAATTCATAATGCCTAAGTTGGATGTCACAACTCGACTATCTGGCTGCACAGTAGCCAAATCTATCCAGTACACGTTTTGCACAGATGAAGCAAAATAGTAGATAAAAGGGAATTCTGAACATGATGACAAAGAAGGAGGCTATACTTGTAAGCAAGCAAGATATTGATTCTTTCTTTCTGTCGTCGTTCTCTTCAAACGTCGAATAATAGTTTCCTCTTCATCTTCTTCGATCTATGTTGTCATCCCGTCTCCGTTTTTCAAGCAATAAGCGGTAGATGGCAAGTAAAATCGCAAAAATAGCCTGAAAATCCATGGTGATAAGTAGCTGGCTACCAACAACCGTTGCACGGCGCAATAGTAAACGATGCTTAAGATGGTGCTGCTATTAAACATAATTGAAAAGAGGATGCTGCTTTCAAATGTCATCGACTCAAGACAAGTGCATCATCAGTTACACACACCATTAAGCAGGTAGCCCTGTTGTAATGGAGATGCAAATCTCTGCCGTGCTGGGCTGACGTGGCAAGTCAAACCGAATCAAGCCAAACTAGCACATGTGTATGGAAAAACGCGATAGTGACTGTTTCTAATGATTTATTCAGGTGCTGCTGAGTGGCGGGGTAGACTCAACAGTTTGCACGGCTCTCCTCAACAAAGCTCTGAACCCGGACCAGGTGATAGCAGTTCACATCGACAACGGCTTCATGAGGAAGAGAGAGAGTCAGAGTGTGGAGGAGGCCCTCACCAAGCTGGGCATCAAACTCAAAGGTACGGACAGACCTCCTGGTGGTCTAAATGAAGTACGGCAGGCACAATAAGACCTTCAACTTGGAGGAAAACATTTTGGTGTTGCTCATGACCTAAATGTGTCTTCCGCCTTTCTCTTTCTCTACAATTGTTTAGTGGTAAATGCAGCTCACACCTTCTACAATGGAACGACGACCCTCCCCATCTCTGAGGAGGACAGGACGCCACGAAAACGCATCAGCAAGACTTTGAATATGACGACCAACCCAGAAGAGAAAAGGAAAATCATTGGAGACACATTTGTCAAAGTGAGTGCTGGGTCTTAATCAATTCTTATGTGAAAAGAACATTTGAAACAGCCAGCTTGTCTGCCCTACAGCCTTGTTACCATCTGCCAATATGGCTGCTTTATTGTTTGCCTTTTATTCACAAGTTCATGTTGTATCTGACTTTTTTTTTAATCGCTTCACAGGTGGCAAATGAAGTGATAGGGGAGATGAATCTGAAGCCAGAAGAGGTTTTCCTGGCCCAGGGTACCTTACGGCCCGATCTCATTGAGAGTGCCTCTCATCTTGCCAGCGGCAAGGCAGAGGTCATCAAAACTCACCACAACGACACCGAGCTCATCCGAAAACTCAGAGATGAGGTACTGCACGCATGCACATACCCACACAAATACTAACTTTATTTCCATGATATATACTGCTGCTTCAGAGTGTGTCCATCATATTAAGATCAACTGTGTCCTTAAGAGTTGGGAATGCAAACAAGTATATCATAAGACAAGAAGGAAAACAGAATAACAAATCTTTTTGAGTTGAATGCCAAATAGCAGTAAGAGATCTGACAGTCAAGTGCATCGTCAGAAAAATGGAAGAATTTGGCAAACAGGTGCACATATATTCTGCTAAATGTCATTGCTAGTCACCACATCCAAAGTCATTTAAATGATACACTACAATACGATACAGTGTTTTTGTTGTGGGGATAGCACATTACTGTTGCACATAGTTTTCACATCCACCAATTTTACTTAATTTAATAAACTTAAAGGGATAGTTCAGGTGTTTCGAAGTGGGGTTGTGTGAGGTACTTATCCATAGTCGGTGTGTTACCTACAGTAGATGACGGTCGGCACACCACCAGGTTGAAGAAGCAGACAGGAGTTACCGCAAAGCAATGTATTGCTGTGGACGGGGACGGCAGCAAAACATATTTTAAACACTTAAAATAAAGATATCAGTTTAAGTGTACGCTATATTTAGAATATTTTCACCTTTCTACCTTGCTGCCATACAGCCCTTTCTGACGGGGAACTGAAGCCGTTGTACCCATCTATGCTCTCGCCAAAGCCACCAGACTCCATTGAAAAAAACAGTGATTTTACCTTGCGGAACACGAGGGTTGCTGGTCTACCGCTGCCTCGATCGGTTAGTTTGTTTGTGCTATTCTGAGACTTTGGTGAATCCAAACAAACCAAAGCCACACAATAACACAAATTATCTAACCGATCGAGGCAGCGGTAGACCAGCAACTCCCGTGTTTCTGCAAGGTAAAATTCCTTTTTTTACTCCAATGGAGTCTGGTTGCTTTGGTGAGAACATAGATAACAGCTTCAGTCGTATCTAATAAGAATAGTTTTTGTAGCAGTCTGCACAGACGAACAGTTTGACACTGCAATGGTCCAGACAGATTATCTAACTGTGCTCTTGTATCTCTATGTTTTGAAGAACTGCATGATACAAGAGTGACATTAACTTCTGCTCAATGCTGAAAACCATACGTCTGTGTAAAAACAATCTACTGTTGCAGTTTAGAGCAGAGATAATGACAGTCACAAAAGCAGAGCTATCATGCAGTAACCCTGACTCATTGACTTCATCCATCATCCTCCTAAAGAGGCTGTCCTTCTTCAGCAGTGGTTCAGTATCTCGAAGGAGCAGTGAAGCGTCTGTGAAGAACATTAACTCTCCTCCTTATCAGCCGCTCATGTATTATTTGGTGTTTTTTTCTTGTTTTGCTCAGCCCTTTATATAAACGCACAACTGCAAAAATGCAACATCGAAGCACATCCCTCACTCCCACACGGTTGCAATGCTGATTCCACTCCTTTGTGATCCTCCAGGGAAAAGTAATCGAACCACTGAAAGATTTCCATAAAGATGAGGTCAGAGCGTTGGGGAGAGAGCTGGGCCTGCCAGAGGAGATCGTCTCCCGACACCCTTTCCCTGGCAAGTACATAAACACACGTCTGTGATGTGACTGCTCTTATTAATATAATGCTTAGTGATGATCTCTTTCTACCATTGTCTCCTTTCTAGATCTCTGAAATAATATGCTGCTTTCCCTTCTAGGTCCTGGTTTGTCCATCAGAGTGATTTGTGCAGAGGAGCCCTACATCTGTAAGGACTTTGCTGAAACAAACAACATCCTCAAAATCATCACAGACTTCTCTGCAAGTGTCAAAAAGGTCAGAACAATACAGACGCATAAAGAAAATCTAATGACTAGTTGTCTGACGTCCTGTGTTTGGGGAAATATCATAAAAACAACTTGTCACTGGATTCACGTATTTGCAACTAATGGCAAGACGTTAATTACTGTGAATAAGCCTCTCTTTCTGCAAAGTTTGGATGACAACCCCACAAACACACTTTCAACACTTTGTATGTCAGTGTTTTCAGTGAAGCATGCACATTTCTGAGCATTAATTGAATCACTGCTTACTGAAAACACCCATCTTAGCAAGTGCGGTGACTGTTAATTTCCTGATGACAAATATTAGGAGTACACGCACATCCAAACAAATCAAAGACAGATTGAGGACTGAGGGACTTTAGCACTTCCAACATCACCACATCTCACCAATAGTGTGCGACATGTTGAACTTCTGTATCCTTCAGATGCCAAAAAAGTGTACCAGCTCGAAGCATCTGGTGAAATATTTAGTCATTAAAATGCTGTAGGAGCATTAACAGTGTCTGATTTATTACTCTGAATTGAATTGATCAGCATTTTCCCTGCAGTTTTTGGCAACTAGGTTAATTTGTCACAAAATCTAGCAATAAAGATGCTAATATAAGAGCAGTGGGCATTTGTAGGCAGAGCCTCGACTGTACTGTTTGCTTGGCTACATACCAAATGAGAAGACATTTGTAGCCGTTTGTCCTGACTGGTTAATTATGGAGTTAATAATGTGCAACCTCTGCTGGTTGGTTGGCCACATTGCACCAACAGCCAAATAATTCAGATAATTTAATTTTGTGTCTAGTTTTGTTTTTAGTACCTTGTTTTTCCACTTAAGGTACGACTGAAGGAAGGGCCTTTGCCAGTCCCCCTTAAAAATGACCCCATACACAGGAGTTGCACCACATATGGGCTGTTTGCTGCTGCTGGTTGTCTGACATGCAGAACAGCTGTTCATTAGATAAATGATACAAGTTCAGAGTTGATCTTCTTGATTTCTACTTTGACATTGTGAGTGAGGGTTTTTGTGGCTCTACTGACAAAGGTGATGAAGGTAAAAAGTAGTCACAACATAGACGGAGCTATTTCTGAGGTCTCTCTGTCCTTTCAGTTCCAGTTTTACATGCTGCTTTAAAACCCTCTCTCTCCCCTCCAGCCCCATGCCTTGCTGCAGAGAGTCAAGTCGTGCATATCGGACGAGGAGGAGGAGAAGCTCTTGCAGATCACCAGCCTTCATTCACTCAATGCCTTCCTGCTGCCCATCAAAACTGTTGGCGTCCAGGTAATCCAGTTGGTCAATCAATCACTGTTGCACGGTATACCGATACTAGAACACTATCGCAATACCCTGCTGTTATAAAACGGTACAATACCCCATTAGTACAGATACTTTAAGAATTACAGTTTTATAATAACAGCCGTGTTTATCATTTGGGTTGATGTGCGACAGCACTGCGGTGTGTGTGTGCAGCGGTGCTCTGCTTCCGTTCGCTGCAGGCATAGTGGGCGTGTCTTTCTCTCATATTGCACACTGCTCTTGCCGACCATTCATGGCTTGTCGACAAGCAGACTCAGAGAGGGAAATATGGCGTTAAAGTACTTTTGCCAAGGGTTATGAGTTGTGCCTATACTTATGAAGGTCATACAGTAATACGCAGCCAACCCGCAAACCACCAACTTTATGCATTATAGTAGCACAATTGTCAGGACTGAGGTGTGAGACTGAAACGGACTGATCGCCGCTGCAGCTCTGTGTGTGCGATTGAGACAGAGAGAGGGGAAGAGAAAGTGGAAAGTGACAAAAATAAAGACATTTTGGTGAAGTTTTTATGTTTTTAAACTTCATTTTAGTCTAGTTTTTTTTCGTCAACGATATTGCATATTTGATATCGTCAACGTGTTTAATGACGTCTGTGCCATGTCGTCATCGTCTTGTCTTAGTCCTGGAAAAAATAAGTAATAGTAGTAGTTAACGAAATGAACACTGACCCGAATGTAGTAACCTCTAGTCAAAGTAGTTTTAATGTAGTGGCTTCTTAAAGGCCCAAATAAAAGTTTCAGAGGTAGGTTACAGGTTAATCCAAATATAGTTTATTGGTTTAGGAGCTGTTGGATTTACATGTATTGTATGTGGAGATTTCAAATGTCTTTAGGTCTGCTGATGAATGCCCAGAGGCAGGGGAAGCTTGGAACAGCATGTCTCACTTTTGTTGTTTGTCTCGCTGTGTTATAACTACAATTTAGTGGTTAACCACGAGATGCACCCACCCACACAAAGCCTCTCAGTTTCTTACTTTTGACTCTCTGCCTCTAGCCAAGGGAGGGATCTGTTGTTACTATTAGGCACATGTTAGTTTTTTCCTTAACTTCTCTGATGTTAGTCTGACACATACAAAGGGTGTGCTCCGTAGCTAAGTAGTTTATACTGACCTTTCAGTGTTGCCTTGAGAAAAGGAGGGTCATGACTACTTTTGGCCGGCTCCTACTTGCAGCCAGTGACTGTGTGTGTGTCTGTGTGTGGGTGTGTCGTAGTACTTCCTGTTTGAAACCAGTTTTAAATTTACCCTAAACCTCAAACTGTGGGACAGCCGGGAGACGGTGCACAAACACAGACAGCGATTTGTTGGAAGTGAAAACAGACAGATTATTCATACTCTATTTATAGAAACTTCACTGTTTATTTAACAGATAAAAAGAAAAATTATATAAACATTTATATAAAAATTATACCAAGGTTATAATAAGTTTTGAATTATACATTAGTTTTTGTTTTATTTTAATTTTGACTTTTCCATTTCAGTTTAGTTTTAGTTAGTTTCAGTTTTTCCAAAAATGTTTAGCTTTTATATATTTAGTTTTAGTAGTTACGAGTATGTAACAACATATACATACAAAATACATGGTTGGAGAACTGTGTAGGAATGGCCATAATGCTTAATCTTTATGGTACTTTAGTGAAGCAGTTGCAGCATAGTGCCATCTCCTGGATGGTCAAGGCAATACAATTTCTGTGTTTCAATGTCACAAGAGTTGACGGAAATTCATGCTGTCTCCTTTTTTTCAGTCGTGATCTATTATAGCTACAAAAAAAAACTAAAACTGAAATGAATTTACTGTCATTCTTATTAATTTTTTTTTTTTACCCAGGCAATATCGTTTGAGATGAGTTTTTCTTGAAGAATATAGATTTAATTTAGTTTCAGTTTACTAAACATATTTTTCACTGGTTATTTTTGTTATAGTTCCTACTATAATAACTCTGGTGCACACGCTAATCTAACATTTGTTGAAGATTTGTGTTCTCTTGTTGCCCAGACTGTATAATAAGCCTAATTTGTTAATGACTGTAAAAAAAAAATCTTTCTTTGTGTCAGGGTGATTGCCGGTCCTACAGTTACGTGTGCGGCCTCACAAGTAAAGAGTCTCCACACTGGGAATCTCTCATGTTCCTGTCCAGACTCATCCCTCGCATGTGCCATAGCATCAATAGGTAATACAAACATCTCCTTATCGCTCCTCAGTGATATGCCACATTAGATACTCTGCACAAACACTCACCCGTTAATACTCACCCATTAATTCACGTCTCTCCTTTTTCCAGAGTTGTGTATGTGTTTGGGTCCCACGTGAAAGAGCCGCCAACAGACATTACCCCGACTTTCCTGACCACAGGCGTCCTGAGCACGCTCAGACAGGCTGACTTTGTAGCTCACTCTATCCTTAGAGAGTCTGGTAAGTGTGTGTGTAGACACAAAGTGATTTTAAACATTTTAATTTTGCCCTATGTATTGAAACATTACAGATTATTGGGGAGGATCTGAGTAAATGCAAAAAAGGATGCAACCGCAGGACTATCTAATAAATTAAAGTTGTCTAAACTTCCTTTTGCAAAGCCTGGTGTTAATATGCACACATACGTATTCAGAACGGTGTACTCGTCGTCTGCATACTTGCATCCACGTGGGGAATTTAACGTTTCCCCAGAGGCAAACCAGATATTTGTTCTCCAGTGAGAATAATATTCTTTTGTGATATGTCTGTACTTTACTGACTGTGGCTATGCTTTCACTCAGTATTGCATTGTGCTAATTTAACATCATCCTATAAATGGTCCATATAGTATGACGTAAGCCTTTTTGCTTCATTAAAGGTCCACTGTAGTTCTCCTACATGCCGGCACACGGGAGAAGTTTTAGACCTTTAAGACATTTCAAAGTTCCTACAGCCATGTGACTGTAGTGATTGCCACAATCCCCCATACAGATAGTCATGATTAATTAATTTCAAAAATTGTTTTCAGATTCAGTCAATGACACTGAAGCTACTGTTTTGTTTACTAATTTTTTGTTATAGCAGCAATAAGAACATTTTTCTCTCTCTTTCAGGCTACTCCGGTAAGATCAGCCAGATGCCGGTCATCTTGACCCCCCTGCACTTTGACCGTGACCCTCTGCAAA
>CAKALG010017387.1:0-11043 GCA_916700815.1 Helicolenus hilgendorfi | reverse complement strand
TCCTGCTGGTCGATGTATATGTCTTGGGCCGACTCTGTGCTGCTCTGCACCGTCACCGAGATGAGGGGCTTGGATGTGGTGCGGGGTGGGACTGGAGGAGGAGCCTTCCTATTGCTGACTGCTAACAGAAAGAGGAGAAAGAAAACAGAGAGCTCCGAATGAGAAATCTGCTCTTCGTCACTTAAGACTTCAGAAGGAAAGCAAAAGTAAAATAAAGCTGTGCTGCCAGACATGATCCAGCTGGTGCCTATGAAGTGTCAAAACAAAAACCCATAAACACGGCCTATCTGAAAAATAAACCTGGACTTTGCTCCTATTGCTGCCCTTAATCGTGTTAAAGCTACCTCTATGTTTCCTGTAAACCTGTTGGTGGTTGTGTTCCATTGACGTCAGTCTGTCTCTGGAGACCTTCCTTTACATGCCACACCTTCAGTCCTTTTGCTCTGGGGATTGTAACACAAGACGACTCTTCCTTCTTTGACCATAGTCTTTTTAGACCAAACAGTTCCAGCAACTATAGAACCAAACTACCAAAAAGTCCATTTTGCGCTGTCCTGTTTGTACTTCCAACAGATCAGAAGAACCACGACGATCAGGCAAAGAACAACACAGAACTATCCTGCTGTTTTTTTGGATTTACTGTTGCGTGACATGATTCAGTGGATGTAAAACACAATTTTTGAAAACCTCACATTTCCACACAGTCAAAGAAAAAAAGTGTGCATCCTGGTCATAGTTCAGTTATAAAATCCTAGTGCAACCTGGAGCATCTCTCCACAGGAGAACCGTTGTACCAGCGTCTGGTTCAAAAAGTAGTTTAGGCGACTTTGCCAATATTCAGCACCGAGCCGCGCAAGTCACGTTGCCATCTCCATTCTCTATTACCAATACAGTAAGTTTTGTTATAAGGTACTTTTGAGGCAAGACTTAGTTTGTAATAGTATATAGCCTGTCGGGCTGTTATTTGTACAATGACGCAGCTAAAAAAAAAAAGAGTGCAGTGATTTGACAGACCAAATGAGATTCGACTCTGGGCTTCTCGACTGCTAATTAGAATCATTGACGTTTAGGGAGCAGCCATAAGTGGATGTTATGAATCAATGAAAAGGAACCTTGCAGAGAAGTCTGAAAACTCTACAATGCCTGTCTCCAAAGGACACGATCTGCTGAGTAGATTGTTATCTATTTCTGCTTTAGAACGTAACAATGATGAAACCATTAGCAAAGAAAGCTTTATTTCTCTTCTTTACTTGTTCTCTCATCGCTCTCTTGTTCGCTCTCTATGTCTCTCTCTCATTTGCTCGTGCTGTCAACTTGTTCACTTGTGTTTGATCAGCGACAGTCAGCCCTGCAAACGCCACTTTCCTACAGAGCATTACAAAAATGACAAGTGGACATCTCCCCATTGATATAGCCCATCAGTAAACTTACAAGGATTGAAATGTGTTCTTGGAGGTATGCCATATGTTCAAGGGGCCATAATGGATATTTTTTATAATCAATCACGTATCAAATCACGATATGAAATCAATGTGTCAATGTGAACACACAGCACGTGCCACTAGAGGTCAGTCTCTACTGGTGGAACCATAGATTGCACATGACAGCTCCCCAAAAGTGAAGCCAAAACATCTTGATCGCCCCCTGGTGGCTGGCTGCAGTATAGGTCATAAGGCCCACCCCCTCCAAGTTGGTGGATGGGCCAAAATAAAAAGTCAAAGTACACGTTAAATACATTTTTCCCAGAGATGGTTTCTGTCATTTTGGGTAGTTCTTATGACGCTGGTGTATATTCAAGTGTTCATCACTGCGTAGACACCGCAGTGGGTTCACTGTACATCAACTGCTCAGCACCAGACAGACACAGTTAGCAGGTAGCTGGTGACAGTTGAGCATTCAGCAGCTAAAGAGCCACACATTTGCCTCAGGAGTTGGTGGAGACCAAAAACAAAGCTAAAAGAGAGTAAATATTGGACTTGTTGCTCTGTAACTGCTGGATGTGTAAATAAGCAACGGTTTAACAAGTTCCTTATATCAACATAGAAGGTGATCATATGGCAATGCTGTGTTCACAACTTGTTTTTGTGTTTCTGTGACATAAAGTGCACAATATTCATCCTAAATGTTCTGTTATGAATGAACACCAGAGGCCTGTACTACAAAGCAGGATTTGGCGTTAGCGAGGTAACTTCAGGGTTAACCCTGGGTTTTCCGTCCTATAAAAGGTAGATCACTTCGTATCGTATGGTAGGTAATATTACACACATATGAAGAAGTTTAAGTCATAATCCAGGCAAAAGACAACACAGTTTAAACTGACAAATTCAGGAATACAGCTGGCTGTATTCTGTGGGTGCTTCCCGCTTTGAATTATATTTTCATACTTATTTATTAACTTCCTCTTGAGTCCGTTTCACATTACCTGAGAGGGGGGACGCAGCTGAAAGAAGGTTCAAATAGTCATACACGCCGCATTGATATTAGTGGGCATGATTAGGTATAATCCAGTTATCCGCTAATCACGTATAAGCTATTTATATCTAGACATGTATATCTTACTTTTGAGTGTTCCGTTAAATTAATAACTGTTAATTTACGAATTCAGACATCGGGAGTTTTTTCTTTTGCCAGCTGGTCTTCCTACATTTGGCAGATTCAATTGTGTTACTTTTAGTCTGGATTATGTGTTTAATTTCTTCGTATTTGTCTAATATAGTTTGCTCTTCCTTTGTTAAATGTGCCGCTCTGCCTGTCTGTGGACTTGTCCATGTTTGTGATCAGATGCTGCAAACACCGCCCCGTTCACGTGAACGCGCTCACAGCCAGACCGAGGAACCCTGGGTTGATTTACCGAGTTGATAACCACCTTCGTAGGACCGCTTAGCGGGATCTCGTTTGTTAGGGTAAGTGAAGCCAGATGACGAGAAGATACCCTGGGTATGGTGAACTCGCTTCGTAGTACAGGCCTCAGGTATCTATACATCTACAAACTTTAAACGGAGTAATTTCAAACAAAATCCATTCGTGAATAAACTTAAATCATCATCATTAATGTAGCTGACGGATAAAAACATATAACAAAAAATATAAAACACTGCTTTGACTTCTCTTTTAACAAATCAATACTCACTAACAACTGTACTGTATCACTTTAAAATCAGAGCAGAGCCATCACATGGTAGACTACTTAACATAAGTATGACATTTTGATGCTGACAGATATATGAACGTTGGATTCACAAATTCTTTCAACAGAAACTGAAATGAGGCCAAAGACAATCTGACTCAGAGACTAGGAACGGGACTGGTGCCTCTTTTTCTGTCATCAGTCTGACTGCAGGGTTGTGGTGGATGATACAGAGTTAACTACAGCACAGCAACATGAGAAACCAGGAAAAACCACAGGCGTTCTTAAAGAATTGAGGGGCTGTTGAGGTGGTTTTGTGTAGATGCTATTTAAACAGCTGGCTGACAGTCAACATATGACCGAAAGGGTTGCAACACAAGACAAATACTTCTACCCAATTACAGCCTTCACTGACGCACATGATGGATGAAATATTTCCTTGAAATTAGCTGACCAAGAAAGTAATTCAAGGCTCACCGTTGGTGTTTCTTCCCTCCGGTAGCAGTTTCAATCTAAATAGCAGCCTAACACCCTGTTATTGCGAGGGCGCTGCACTTCCGTCATCAGCCAGTGACTCACAGCACCAGTTAAGCCCTCATTAAATCCCACCAACATACACAAACATGGCTGTGGAATCCACTTCATGTAGTTCAAGAGTCGCTCATGCAGCCCTGACCTCTCGTCTCAGAGAGCATATCCAACCAACAACAGAACATTTATTCCCAAAGAATGAGACACTTCTTTTAGTGCTCATAGCACAGATGCATGACATTCCCTAAGTTAATCCTGTCCTGCTACATTCTGAGTCTCAAATCAGGCCTCTGTCCCAAGGCTGCACTGAGTCTCTTCCTCACTCACACAGAGCTATAAAGTTGATTATTTCCACTCTAATAGATCATCTATTTTATGCCAAATATCTACACATGTGCAATCCTCACTCAGTTCCACAATAGCATGATTTATGAGAAACAAATAGGCTAAATGAAGTTTACGACCCTCCAGTCGTAGTGAAGTGTGGTAAATGCAGATTATTCGCTCCCTTAGCAAAGAGCACAATCCATTTTGCTGTCCTCGTGCAATATGTGGTGTGATGGCTGGCTCCATATCGGGGCTCAGTGCCAAGAGGTGATTAAGAGATTGATAAGCTGTCCATACCCTGGACCTCCGGGGCAGGACCTGCTAATAACCTTCAGCTCAACCCTCGATTTTACTTGTTCAGAAGCCTGAAGCCAATCCCACCTTCAATCATCACAAGTTAGTTAATCACAGTCGATGCCTGACCAATCAATGCATGAATGAGCATCAGTTCAATTTAGAGGTGTTAATGATTAGTTGCTCAATTAATAACTGCAAACGATTTGATGAGAAAAGTTTGCCGACCACAGCCGAGCTTGTGATGGTACGACTGATTTAACGGAAACAGATCTGTTAAATCAGATAAAAATCTGTTACATAACAGAAAAGGAAGAGTAAAAAGTGTCACTTTCCTTAATGACATGTTTAGTAACCCTTTCCCAAGCTGAACTGTACTGAACTTTAACCGATTCTTTGCAGATGATTCCTCTTAAACATACAGTATACAAGAGTATCCTTTACATAACTGCCAAACAAACAAGGAGTTACAGTAAACGGATGATACATGACTCTTCCGATCATGTAAATAGCCTCATGCTTGGGGCAACTCGATATATATTTTTACCTGTAGGCCACAACCTTTTTTTGTTGTTGATATAAGGACAGGTTAGGCTATTATTCAAATGCCCAATTTACTTGGGCTGTGATGCAAAAATACCCCATATAACTAGTGTTTAATACATTTTCATGATACTTAGTATCACATAGTTGACAACTGATAAAGGACATTGCTTAGTGCAGCTTTGAAGGAAACATGCCAGCTAAGTTAACAAAAGAATGAGAGAAATCCCATTGCTTTACATCTTACATCAGTTATGTGGACAGCAGCAGCTGTCTGTGAAAATCACTTATTTGAGGGGCCCAAATGCTTCCGCTTGCTTTGAAAACAATATAAGATCAATTACAACCCTGTCAACACTGCTCTGATCATCAAATGTTAAGTAAAGTGCATCACTTGTGAAAGCTATACAGTGTCTGGCCCAGGATATGGCTCCATCAGCAGGTCTGTCTGAGAGCTATCAGATGACCACTAATGGGCCCGCCACGGCAGGCTAACATTTGAGTGTACGTGATTGACTATTTTCAATGCTGTTGCTATAGACCTCTTTTCTGTTAGTAAACATGATGATGTAACCAAGTGTGCATAGTAAATAGAAACTGAAGGCATATAAATCTTTAGATGCCTGTCCTGCAGAAAAAAGTTGCTATTCCAGCATTGGCAACAGCTGCACACACCGCAAAGCAACCCAATGAAGTCAAAAAGAGAGTCTTACTATATCTGCGAAGCGTTTCAGAGATGGAGAGAAAATGTTGCTAACAGTTTAGCTTCTGCTAATCGTCAAGTTATTAGCAACATTTACTCTCCATCTCTGAAATGCTTCTGATAACCGCCAAACTATTAGCAACGCTTTCTCTCAATCTCAAAGTGCTCCGCCGATATTGTAGCTCGCTAGCCTCGAATCCCAGTTTGTCACCTCAAATGTATGCAATAAAATGTCAAGTTGGAGCCACACTCCTTCGATTGTGGCACCCAACAACACAGCAAGATGACATTTTCGATGCATCACTTCAAACTACTACTCTAAGGTGATCTCTCTCTAGCTTCTCTTCAATTTTGGATATGACCGGTGGTCTGATTTGGGATTAAAGATGTCTTGATTACTGCTGAGCTAATTCATTTGTGATTTTGACTTACAGTCGAGTGTGTTAATTAGGCTGCAAAGCGAACTTGCGAGACAGTGCGGTTCAACATCAGTTTCTACTGGAGCACCGAGCTGCTCAATATACACAAAAGCAAAGTACACACCCAGCATTATAAACAGTATTGTAGCTTATAGTGGATGAACCTTTGTGAAACTCTGGATATGAGCCAAGTATCATGAAAAGAGGTGGTAGCAGAAGCTCTGTCCAAGATTAGCAGTCTTGTTGTAAGATAGTATGGCAGGCTGACAGGAAGTGGGAGTCGTAGTCGGAAAGATTAGACCACAGGACACATGGCGGAGCATGACTTCTGACAAACAGATTAAGCACACAAGGCACACTATGCAGCAAAATAAAGTATATTCAAATCTAATCAGAAAGCTGTCCTGTGCAAAAATAACCTGCAAAAGTTGGCATTTAAATCAATATTTGCCTTAGTCCAAGAATCAATCTCATGTCAGCTGGGGAAACTATGCATTATGCATGGGAAAATTGCTGAATTTACAAATATACTATGTGCACATAGGGGATTCTGCATCGGAAGTATGGAACCTAGATGTCATAACACATGACTGGAAGCCTAACAAAGGCCAATTCCTACGGTGAAGCCAGTTAACGACCAGGATTCAAATTTGGGTCATAGTGTAAATTCAAATGACTAGTTGATTCAATTTGGTTCTCACCCCACTGATGCTTATCATTGATGTATTACATGATTTATATTCATTTTGCTGACACATAGTTTGAAGAATCAGATATGGTATCTGTGCTGTTTTCCCACAAGAGCTTCATGAATAAGAGAAATAAGCTCGAAGGTATGAGCGGAGAGGCGGCAAATTACTGGGAGAACAGTGGACAGACTTTATGACAGAGAGGGATATCTGTTGAGACAGAAAGACAGGCGGGCTGCCATTTAGCAGACAATGCTGACATACTGATGGGAAAAAAATAAACCGCCAACACAACACACAGAGCAAGAGAGACAACACCAAAAACAAAATATAGCGATATGAAAACAAACACATACGATTTCATTAAGAGTAAGACCATTTACATGCTACTGCGGCTAGTATTCCAAAAGTAAATGTAATATAAAAATGTCTGTAAAAACAAAAGAACACCGTGCCTTTGAAATTGAGACAAAAATCCAATAATTTAGTCCATCCTTTATACTTCTGGAGACACGGTTTGTGCATTCTCATCTGGTAAATAGTCTGATATCCTTAAATATCCTTATCCTCCTGCAGTTCTTAGTCTGACCTACTGGACTGGGACAACAGTCTGGGTTACCGCCTAATCAGCTGATGAAAAGACACGTGGCAAGTGTCTCTCAGGTCAAACCTTTCAGGATAAGAAACTCTGAGCTGTTTCAAGGTAGAGCACTGTACCTGAGACACTTTTACTTCATTTTGAGATCATACTGCTCAAAAGAGACCAGAAATACTTTTAGGAAAGCGTTCATGACGTGTTAATAGCACACAGTTGTAATGAGTCAAGTGTCACAAGAATGAAAAGCCTGCACAAGCCTGAATTCGGCTTTTGCAAACCCCAGCGTAAGACTGGATATAATGCTTGAATTAAACCCAGAATCATTTCCTAACTCCGAAGATAATGGTATCAGATGCTTGTTTTATCCAGCCAACACTTAAAATACAAAAGATATTACATTTAACATCACAACAGACAAAGAAAAAAAAAAACAAATCCTCACAACTGAGAAGCTGGAACAAAAGAATATTTGGCATTTTGCTTAAAGATTCCCTAGACAATACCTGCCTAAAAAAAGTGTTTATCAATATGTAATAAACTCACAATACACCAAGTGCATTATTTTCAGTGACTGCCAAAATCATCACAGGTGCAACATAATATTTCCCATCCATCTATAAGTAGTTATTTAATCAGTGCATGTCATTAGTGCAGGAAATGGCTAGGCCTGGACTACGCTGTCTAACCATGTTAACTAATAGCTCCACACACACATCACCAGGAATCCTGTGTGCTGTTGACCTTACTGTGAAACTACAGTTGCTTCGCCCATTCAGTCGAGAGATTACCTCATCAATGAGACTGAGTGGAAGAGTGTGTAATACTGTGGAGGATGACTCACAGTCTATCCATGGTGATCCACAGACACACCATGGCTTGTGCAATATGGTGAAGCTGGATACAATGAACACGCCTTGTCGACACAATGAAGCTCAAAGCCAGTGTTTCTGGTGATACCCAGCAGCCTGTTTTCCAAACTTAAGATCGATAGATCGATAGATAGATAGATAGATAGATAGATAGATAGTAAGTTTATTGCTCCATAGGCAAATTCAAGTTGCCAGCATCACAGTTCCATAGTGCAAAACATGTTAGTAAAAAGGCAGTAAAAAAAGTTGGTAGTACAAAGTAAAAAAAATATACCAGATATAAAAATACAAGGAGATGAAGAAAACTGTTAAAACTGAATATAGTGCAGGGTAACAGCTGTGATACAGGACTATTAAAGTGAATATAGCGAAGAAGAGACTGTTAAAAATGAGTATAGTGCAGGGTAACTCCAGTAGCCTAGTCTATGAAAGTGCACTGTGTGCATTATTATCTGTCCTGCAGACTGTCTTCCTTTATTCCACCCCTCCCTAGAGAAGTGTTGTACAGTAAAATGAGTACAGTAACATGAGTTCATATGAAAAATACCCAGGATGAGCTGAATTCTCCTAACCAATAAAAAGAGTAGTCAGTAAGCATCGAAAAGGGACGTAGGTAATGTTAGTGTGAGTCATGTTACACTCCCTTTTGTGTGCACATCCTTCTCTTGTCAGATGGTCCTCATAAAAGCCCAGTGAAGTGTCCTAACTGCAAAGCACTACACAAGGCAGGAAGCTTATAAATTATTGATTGTGTCCTCAGGTCTTAACACATGGTAGAGCTAGCTACTGAATAAAAATGGCACATGAAACTGTGGAACCAAAATAGGCACTGCGGTTTGAGGTAAAATAATTTTTTAGAAGGTAGGTTTCTAGACACTAGGAAGGAAAGTCTTTAAAACACTTCCATGAATAAAAACAACGTGTTCAAAAGGGTAGCTACTTTGACCAGATGAGAAAAAAAGCCCTGCAACGAGATATAAATCTGCAATCTGCAGTAGAAAGAGCTGTCAGTAAATGGACTGATGAGTGAAACTAAACGTGATTCATTGCTTCCTCCACATGCCTCTGAGCTGTGTCACATGTTGAGCCTGGGGTTAAGAGAGAAATATCGTTTAAAGTTACTTCATTTGACAGCTAAAGATCACCTGTAAAATAAGCTAAATAACCTTACTCTACCAGGCAGAAGCAATGTGAATTCACAAGATGTATCATGGGGTTTCTTTTTCTTGTTTTAATGATCTGTGTCAGTAAGTTATAACCTCTAACATCAATCTATTTGGTAAAGTTAGATAGCTTATATATACACAGTGTATTAGCCAATGCTAACTATGGGCTGTAATAGATGTGAAGGGTTTGGTTAGACCAGGGGTCAGCAACCTTTACTATCAAAAGAGACATTTTAGGAAAAAATAATAACATTTGAGATTTCAGGAATAAAGTCATGATATTACGAGAAAAAAGTCATACATTTGTGAGAATAAAGTTGTAATATTACGAGAATAAAATCATAACTACGAGAAAAAAGTAAATTTTATGAGAATTACGTTGTAATATTACGAGAATAAAGTCATAACTTTATGAGAAAAAAAGAAAATAACACGTAAAATTACTACTTTATATTGTGACTTTATTCTAATACTACTACGACTTTATTATCGTAATATTATGACTGCATTTTAATAATACTTCGACTTTATTCTCGTAATATTATGACTTTATTCTAATAATACTACGACTTTATTCTCGTAATAGTATGACTTTATTCTAATACTACTACGACTTTATTATCGCAATATTATGACTTTATTTTAATAATAGTACTTTATTCTCGTAATATTATGATTTTATTCTAATAATACTACGACTTTATTCTCGTAATATTATGACTTTATTCTCATAATAATACGACTTTTTTCTCGTAAACCTCTGACCTTATTCTCATAATCTCAGATTTATTTATTTTTCTTCAATGTGGCCCTAATATTCCGTCGTACCGTTGTACATTAGACCCACAACAATTATGAATAAAAATGAAAATGTAAACAAAAAAACAGTTATTAATTTTCACTAATTTGTCTCTATACTCGGGCTGTTGACGCCTCAGCTCCTGTTAGCTTGTTGCTACTAGTATAGCCAGTTATCGCTCATCATGGTGGTGTATCACACAGAGAAACGTTAGCCTGAGGCTTTATATAGATATATATAGAGGAGGTGGAAAAGAGACAACAAAGAAGATCTGCTACCGGTCTAACAACAGCAACACCTAGTCTACCTGCCTCGCCTCGTACTAGAGGATTTCATCCCCCTTTCTTTCTTTCTTCCTCCACGTTAGCTAGCTAACCACCACACCACCAGCATTAGCTCCTGTTAGCTCCTCGTCGCTACACCGACAACTACTCAACATCAACGCCCAATCTAGAGGATAAAAAAGCGATTCAATCTTACTGTATGGTGGTTAACTCGTAAAATCCTTATTTTCTGGTCATTCAGACAAGATGCAGACGGGCTTTACGGTGTCCTGACACTCACACTACGGTGCTAGTGAAGAAAAGGTTTGGTATACACGCCCTGCACGGCGAGGATTGGAGTCCACGTTTTTCTCTGAGAGCGATTGGTCAGACCTGGTCCTCGGTGTAATCGAGCAGGAGAGTGATTGGTTTAGGTCTGTGTGTGTAACGTTGTTGGTGAGTGTCTCAGTGAGTGTCTGAGTGAGTCTCAGTGATAGGTGCGTTTCATTTTGTCCCTGGCGCCGCGGGAAAGGACTCTATAGTCTCTGGACATAAAGCTCAGACATATTATATCCATTGTGTCTCCGCCTGTCTCCAATACAATGGAGCTCTATGTGAATTGAGGCGTTTCCAAATTCCCTCCCAGCATCATACTGAAACAGTCATTATTACCATAAGGCTTCTGGTAATAATCAATACAAAAACATTATTATAT
>CAKALG010017384.1:0-10911 GCA_916700815.1 Helicolenus hilgendorfi | reverse complement strand
GACGGTGGAGTGTGCTGGAGCCTGTCACATAGGCTCCATTATAAATGAGCATGGCTCACTGGGGCAGCTGGACCAGGCACGGGGCAGCTGGGTAATTTCCGAGAGTTGTGGAGAGCGGTTTGTTGGCCCAGCTGTGTTAGCTGAGGTAGTAAAATGGGTCGCATGATAGAGTAGCGTGTGTCCGTACATATATGTCCACTGCTGTGCATGTATGCACAATGCTTCTGCAAGGACGGAAGCACAGCTCATCTCAAATCCTTGATGTAGACGGGGGGAATAAACAGGCCTAGAACTGAAATGACACTTCACTGAAATATTGATCATCCTCCACAGCAGAGGGAGAGAGCCCAGACAGTACAGACAGATACAAAGATAGATAGATGGAACAGAGTAATGCAGATATGAGGGAATTGGTTTCTCAACAAAACCTTCTGGCGGCGCGCCGCATTACATAAACATGTTTTCTTTCCCATACTTTGAACCCTATACTGATAATTTGTTGGGAAGTCAATAGGTGCTGCATATTTTATTCTGATTGATTCAGTGTTGACAACTCAAATATGGAGCGTCCTGATATGTAGTATAACTTTAAATAAATAAACAGACCGGTGTGCTGCAAAGGGAAATGTGGCAGCTAGTGTGTGGCTACTCCAAACAAATAAATTATTCAGCTTACAATCAGCTCACAATCTCGACTACTATATGCACACACTCACACCGCAGGTGTTGCTAGGAACGAAGATGGAGGAGTAGCTGTATCATTCACACTTCCTGTCGTTTGAAAATAAAACTTTGGGTTGTTTCACATTGACACAGAAAAGTCCTTAAAGCCCCTCCAGTGTATTTGGGCATTTCTATGATATTATATATTTGTTTGAGTGAAACTGCATTTCGGTGCGCTGTGGCCACCAGGAGGAGATGGTAGAGAAGACAGCGAGTGAGAGAGACTCGGTGTTAATTCATTTGTGGTCTGATAGACGGTAAAATTAATCTAAACTGGTTTGAAAAACGATGCAATCTGGTTGCTGTGGTAATGAATTACATCTGACTATTAGCCACATCCCCATTCTCTGTTTGAGAAAGAACGTTAACCAAAGAACAGGAAGTAACACTGGCTGGAGGGGGACTTTAAAATACCATGAGAAACTTCAACTCAGTTTCCATCTTCAGTCTGACAATGCCTTTAAACTTAACAGGATTTAAGTCGACACTAATGCATAGCCACTTTTGCCGGAGTTTTAAGAGTAAAGCGCAGCCAAGTAAAAACAAACCAAGATGTCAGGTGATATTGAGGAGACATAGTTTAACATCGCCGTTAGTCCCATCCCTGGCGCTGTTTGGCTAATCTCATTGGCTCATTGGCTCGATGGCTTTTTCACCCGAGAAACTGCTATTTCATGTCATGTTGCCACAGGAATCAGTCAACTCCAAGTCGGTGGAGTGGGCGGATTCAAAGGTCTGGACCCAGGCAAATGAGGAAGCGAGTGGCTTTTAACAAATCAATTAGCAGCATCTCCCTGTGATCCAGCCGACGGAGGAGTGAGAGGGAGGGAAGAGAAAAACCAGAGGCTTTGGAAGGAGGGCGAGGACATGTGGAGGAAAGCAAAAAAAAAGGAGAGGCCTTTGTTTTTCTTTCTCTCTGCCTCACTCTAATTAGGCAGGCCAGTGTGAGCGGAATCCCAATGGTGGGATGCAGAGAGGAACAGATGTAGAGAGGAGGAGTGGAAAGCAGAGCGGGGTGGGGTGGGTATACCATGACATTAACCTGAGCCTTATGAAGAAAGGTAAATATGTTCTTGTGCTGCATGATGGGATGATAAAAAGAAGGCGTATGTAAAAGAGACGGATGGTGATGTTGAGATCTGCTGGTAAAAAGAATAAAAGAAGAGTGAAAAAGACAAACTGTGTGTCTGCAGACAAAAGGTAATTTAAGAGAGATGCTGCAGAGTGCAGCTACTGTAGCAGTGGCGCCCCACCCTGTCAAACTATCAAAGACCTTGATACTCTTTGCTATTTATGCTCTTGTCTGACTGACAGGCTCACTCAAAAGGACAACTTTTTCTCTTAAGATTTACAGTCATACATCATACTATTTCACATGAGCTCAACATGGAGGTTTTGGGGAAAATGTATTATCATCCAGATTACATTCTTTAATCAACATATCTGCATGTCACGATGTTCACGGTTCGCATTTGAAGAAACACGATTACGTTTAGGCAACTAAAAGTCATTGTAACATTGGGGTCATGGCAACTACAGTATGGTGATGGAATGTGACCAAGTATGCAGTATTTACTCAACTACTGCACTTAAGTACAATTTGTACTTCACTTGAGAATTTCTATTTTAGTAATCAGTTAAAATCAGTCTCACCTTTGACAGCTGCAACACTAAAGTGATGCTTACACCGAATGCATCACTATTATCCAGTAATATAATAAACATGATTCTGAAATGGGCCATTTTGCATACTGAGCTAGGGCAGCACAATATTGGAAAAAACTGGCATTGTGATTTTTTTCTTCTGCAATATATATAATTCATGTATTTGTATAGCACCATATCATACTTCAACAGAAAAAGCAGCAAATATGTGCAAATAAACAGAGACGTCATACATATGTACACACACATACAAACAAGCATACTGTAAAAAACTGTATCACATATCGCTGACAATGGGGCCGATCTATTAAAGTCAATGTGCCTTACATATTAAAGAATGATCCCAGCATACAGCCTAGCACATGCAGGAGATTTCCACCTCGTGACCAGAGAGATCTGCTGGGGTTATAAACTGACAACATGTCTGAGATGTACTGTGGAGTCAGTCCAGCAAGTGCTCTGTAAACCAGGAGGAGGATTTTGAATTTTATTCTGAAAGCAACAGGTAACCATTGAAGGTTTCAGAGGACTGTAATTATATTGTCTGATCTTTTTGTCCTGGTTAGAGCTTGTGCAGATGAGTTCTGGATGAGTTGTAATCTATGGATTGTTTTGTTTGGAAGACCCATAAACAGAGAAGTGCAATCCAATTTGTGACATGCATGCAGCAACTGTTTCTTTTTGCAGCCAAACCTTCCTTATCTGTGTTTCTCTCATGTTCCTCGCTCATTTTCAGGTTGCGGTCGACAACCATAGTGGGGACTGCTTTGGTTGTTTGATGAATTGATCAAGAATGACGGTGATTGGTGGCATGCAGAGCCCGCATGTCACTCACTAGCAGCAAACTCTGTGTATCCAAGAAACTCTTAAATCGGAGTAAATTATGTTATATCAGACAGACTTCTATGGAAGATTAGTCACGGAAAATGAGAACCGTTTGTATCAAGCAGCAAAGAAATTGTAGCATGACGTGTTTGAGTTAATTTACCTCACTTGATATTGCATGTGACTATTACTCATGCTGAAACGATATATTGTGCAGCCCTTCGCTAATGCTTTTGTACTTTTTCTAAGCACTTCTTCCACCACTGGTGAAAAGAAATGTGAAATGAAAGTTAGACAAATCTGGGCCTGAGTCATGCAGCTGTAACACTTATCCACCTCACACACCTTTAAACTTCACACTGCTTCCTGTGCTGCTGAACATCATTTTCCATTGCAAATGAGCTGCATGAGAATATAATTTGTGGGAGACAGGTTTGCAACAGAGGTGTCTTTTTGATACAGGAATACAGACACACCTCTCCTTTCAAGATCAGACAGGACAATATCACAGCCTATCAGTACACTCCCTTTTGAAGCCACTCTATGTGTTAGAGCAGCTGGAGGGCAACAATACTTATTAAACTGGAACAGTAATTAAATAACTGTGTTAAATTAAGATAATAACACCAATAATACAGCTAGTGACTATCAGCAACATTAACACCAAATTATTTTATGTTATAGCAATTATAATCTCATCAGAGCAATCCTGCTTTATTGTCAAATGCATACTGGGAACAGTAAAGAACATAATTGATTTAATTATAGTGTATCTGCAATTAAAATTATTGATCTATGCTGTGCCATAAACTCTGTCTACAGACTATTGAAAATACACTGAATGACTATGACATCAGAAAAGATGTGATCAAACTTGAAGATATCAAAAGAATCTTGAGTATGTGGCAAATAACCCTTTGAATCCTCAGACACATGAACCTTTTGGAACTTTTTTAATAAGTGACAACCCGCTCTGTTCTTCAACAGGGAGCCTGTAAATGTCGCTGTCAGCCGTGTCAAGTCTCAGCATAACTGTGGAGTAGGTATGAAAAAAGCATCTCTACAGAATACTTGGGGGAACAAGTGGATTATATGCCTCGAGCTCAGCCTCATCGTCATAGGCCAGATTTGTCATTCTGCAGGATTTGAAATGTCTTCCTCCCAGCTCTTAAAATGGCTTTCCTTGATTTGTGCCATTTGGATGGCCAAGCCTGCTGATGAGTCAACACAGGGAGAGGATTTCCAAACTGATAAATGTAAGTGAACCTGACCTAAGTCGAACATTTTCAAAGCAATTTTCAAAACAAAGGGTTTAAAGAGGACCTGTTATGCTTATTTTCAGGTGCATACTTGTATTTGGGGTTTCTACTAGAACATGTTTACATGCTTTAATGTTCAAAAAACGCTTCATTTTTTCATACCGACTGTGCTGCAGCACTTATTTTCACCCTCCGTCTGAAATGCACTGTTTCAGCTCCTGCACCCACCTTTCAAAAAGCCCAGTCTGCTCTGATTGGTCAGCTGGCCCACTCTGTTGCGATTGGTTCTATCTAGTTCTATAAGCACAGACGGAGCCCACACTGGACTCTATGGGTGATACTCTCCTCCAATCACACACACGCGTTTGCCCACTGAGATTTGCATAAACGTAGCCAACCAATAAGGATGTGCCTACCGAATACCTAGATCCCACAATATGTAAGGCGGCGTCCAGCGCTGCCTGGTATCCCAAGCCCTCTTCAGTGAGCAGCGCCAGAGCTGCAGGGCCTCCTTGGTACAGAGCTTTGCCTGTGCTTATGGAACTAGGGTTACAATATCGTAACCTTCGTTCTAACTCACACAGGCTCCACCCTCTTCTGGACTGTATGGGTACAGTGGGTGGTTTCCGATGGATGTATGCCCTGCCTTGCCACAACATCGACCCAACTACACTGATCCTGACCGGCTAAGAATTAGACAGTCAGAGGGCAGTCACCGATCGCTGAAGAGAAACGGATACCGGGCAGCACTGGGCGCCATCTCATATAGAGTAGGACACACGTATTCGGTAGGCACGTCCTGATTGGCCGGCTACATTTATGCAAATCTCAGTGGGTGAATGTGTGCGTGTAATTACAGTCCTGTAGAGGGCTCCGCCTGTGAGTTTGAACTCTCTTTGGCGTGGACTTTGGGTTTTGTACCAGTTTATATGCACATAAACACACCAAACAAAAGGGAAAAAGCAGAATAGGTCTGTAATAGGTCTGGCAAGTGGTATAAGGTATGAAAACACAAAAGTTCAACTCTGATATTTACAATGACAGAGGGGAATCTCACACACATTGTGCGGCTCAGTACAATGGGTGCTTACCAAGATCTAAGGTGGCTTCATCAAATATTGAGCAGCGTTTCAAACCGAGCTGTCAGACTGTGATTGAGAAAAGCACACTTGAAAGTGAGATAATCCATCAACACATTTGAACCTGCAAACACCGATGACCCATTTCTTCTTGACACCTGCTCCGACGCTTCAGTGGAAAGATGCATTATTAACAGCATTTATCTTTCGCTTCCTGAGCGTGTGGGCGCATGTGTCTACATTTGTGTGTGCGCCGCGTGGTGCTTGTATAACAAAGAGAAAGAACTCCTGAAATGACCTGTAACAAAAAGATAATAACGCTCTCTTTTGACACTTTGTTTGCATCATACCAGCAGAGAATTTCACCTTTTCGCCTTTTAGACGAAAAGAACTTTGCGTCCAGTCAAGAGTCAACATAGCTGACATTTATTTAAGATTTCTATTAATGGAATATAAACTGTAAAATGTGTTTCAGTACATTTTTGGGCTCATATTGCAACCCTTTCAATGGACACAATGCTCATAACCTTGAAAGGATATCTCTTTCATGTGAGGGCTTGGTTGCCATGCTTACATGTGGTACTTTAATACAGAATGGAATTGAAGGCCGTATTCCAGCAGCACATTAAATGGACTTGTTTAATGGTGCGTTTTTGTCTAAACCCTGTCTCTAAATGGAGGCTAGCAAGCCTTAACGGTGTTCTGGAAATTTCCTGAAAGCCCCCCACCCCACACACTCTGAAACAAAGCTTCATAGCCACTGTGGATAATCCATCTGATTCAACTTTTTTTTCAGGAGCTGTAATTAAATTTCCTAACGATCAAGGCGCTATAACGGAGGGGGATTGGACACCGAGTGGAATTGAAGTTCAGAGGAGCGAGACCTTTCTAATGAAGCTTATTCATTTAAAGCATATAGCACGCTACCGAGCAGCGCTATTTCACTTTCGCCATGTAGTCGCCAAATGACCTGACTCAAAAAAAAAAAGAATGATGTGCAGCGCTGTATGTGGCGGCAGCAATAATCCAGTTTATTATAAAACTTGGTGCAGATCACAAAGACGCAACACATGTTTTTTAATGAGAGAGGCAATTAGGCTGCGATTCTGAGGGTCCATGCGTATGAGATTGTTAATTTCAATTACAGGATACATCAGTATCCACCTCAGCTCCTCTTTCCTCTGTGGACAAATCTTAGAAGCTCCACTATATTAGGGAGCATAACTGTGTTGAGAATAGTTAGATGAGCTGGCAATCAAGATCAGCAGCAGCGGCACACAGTTCTACCAATTAAAGGGAGAGAAAATAGACAGAAAAGCTTATGCTTTGAAGATGGGAAAATAAACTCTGCAAATGACATTTCGATTTTGGGAGCTGTGCCCTTGGCCTGCAGACAGAGGTGATGGTCTCCATTTGTATACAGTATAATGGGGACTAAGAGGGTATCTTGGTGTTTTGTTCATAGTAGTGAAAGTAAAATGGAGCATTTTGATCAAACATCAGTGCTGCAGCAGATATAGCACCAGACAAAGTTTGCAGTAAAAAAGGCCTGAAGGCAAAGCTCTCAATTTGCCAGGTGATCTATATTCTGCACCTTACCTGCTGCCACAAGCTCTGGTTAGTGACTGAGAGGATAAGATTGATCCTCAGGGAGAAGGTGAGGGGCTCAGGGTAGAAAACGCTGCTCCTTAGCATCAAAAAATGGCAATTGAGGTGGTTCAGGCATCTGATTAGAAACCCTCACAGGTGCCTCTTTTTGGAGGGCATGTCTGACTTGGGGAAGACTGACTGGGAGGAGACCCAGGACAGACTCCTGAAGTGGATTATATATATTGCTACACTTTGAAACACCTTGGGATCCTCCTGGATGAGATAAAAGGACAGAGCTAGAGCTGCTTCCACTACAATCCATACACTGTGGACCAGCTTTTACTGTAAGTCTCTTTAAGATGATAAGGGAGTCATGAGTATTTGCTTGCTATCTGACAGCATGTCATTGTAGATTTATAAAAGGTTGAAGACACGTGTGTACATATGCTCTGGGAGGTGCCTACATCATCATTTGGTTGCTGTAGACTTAAGATGAGAGCTGAGCTTACTACAGTTTGTGATATGTTTGGACAAGATCTCAAAGTACATCCTACAGAGTGTACTCTTCCAACCCATTCTCAATCCTAACTCGTAAAATACCGCCGCTTGGTAAGTGCCCCTCGGCATCGGATACCGACACAAGGGACTCTTTAGTGACTGTATGCGATGCACCGGGTTTTCAGCTAATTTCAATGTAAACACAACCACGTCGTTATTCGACGATCAGAGCAAGTCACATGACGTAGGCTAGTATTAATAGCATGAGACTTCACTTAGGGCGGGCGGGATGGATGGTGGATGGATCAAACAAACACAGGACTTTCACCTAGGAGATTGCTGTTGGTGGCCCGTATATTTGACACTATACAAAAATAAATTGATTTGATTTGATGATTTGATGAAACTAAAAGCAACCGTTGACTTATGTTGTCATGTCAGTTGTTAGTCACATGTCTCGTTAGTATCGTTAGTCCCCTGAGTCACTAGTCACGTAAGCCGTTAGTCACTCAGTAGTCACGTTAGTCAGTGAAGTTAACGTTAACCTCAACTGTTTCCTTACCTTAACTAAGTGGTTGTATTGCCTACCCTAACTTCCTGTGAAAACTGAAGTTTATTTTGAAAGAATGCTATGCATGTAACAAGCGCATATTGACAAGCTGTCCCTGACATGTCCAAAAGGGGGGTACTCCGTGCGTCGGTCTCCGATGACGAGTTGGGAGTGTGAATGTGTTGCCTGTTCAGTGACATTTGGATTGAGCTGGGATGACTGTATGCAGATGATGCCATCCTTCTGACTTAAAGATGGAGTCTGCGATTATAAGCCAATAGACTTTTTGTCAAATTCAGTGAATATCTCCTCACATTCTGCTAGCTGTCCATCTGTGTGTGTGCGCTGAAAACAATATTTGGTGTTCATACAAAGCTCTGGCTCTGTAAATCAGGAATAAAGTGGCTTGGACCAAGGCACACAACACTAATCCAGTTTTCTTTTTGTTTTTCAAAATAAATTAATTTACATTTTTTATCTGATTTCTTATTTTACTATTAGTATTTGTTTCTTTTTCAAATTATGTTTTGTTTTACATTATGTCAGCTTTTGTTAATTTCCAAAACATATCTTTAAAATCAATAAAAAATTATCACAAATTCAAGCCAGGCCAGGGGAAAGGTCATGGATGTATGAAGAGAAAGGCAGTGGAAGCGAGAGTAAATCTGGCACATTCTGAAGGAGCACTGATGGGAGAGGGAGTATTTATTTGGGTGCTGAGTTCAAATTTCAACAAACTTTCTCCAGAATTTCAGGCTCCACCTTCAACTGGACTTTTATCATCAGTGTGTACTGACCCATTTTGCAGCTGAGTGCAATGAGCGAGGATGAACATTGGTTCTTAAAAGTGTGAGGATTTCTAGTTTCTCCATCCACATGAGAGGGGATAACATGTCTTCAAAGTCTTACTCATGTGTGACAGTAAGAAGGATCATGGGATTAATGGTGGGTGTCAGCTGCACTTATTGCAGGTGTCATGTTGGGATATAGTGGGGAAAGTAAGTGTGGGCAACAGATCAAGGATCTTAATTTTCCGCTGTTGGTTGGCACTGGTCATCTATGAGATTTGGGTGAGACCAAAAGACTGAAATAGCAGTGATGAGGTTTCTCTACTGCTTGATAAAATGAGGACATCCGCTAAAAAAAAAACACAATAAGAAGTATACAAGTTTTGGGGGAAAAGAACATTTGGACTGCTCCGTACTGGCAACACAACCCTTAAAAAGATTACTGGGTAGAAGATGGATGGATTAATGGGTATAAGAATGGAAAAAGGAGCTGGAAACACCCACCCAACCACTTCCACAATAGCTACAGCAAGACTGAAAAAACATCAACACAAGAGCTTTGCAATGGCAACAAATGGCTCAACTCCCTAATCTTTAGTGTAATGCCATTATTATTGGTGACACGGTGTCAGCTCAAAAGCCATGATATGGTGCATCACAGAGTCATTTGTGTTCATATTTCACAATTGGATGGGGAGAAGCAGAGTGCTCTAAAAAAAGGAAAATAAAATTAATCTAACGAGCTTTTGCTTGTTAAGTACGTGCTCCGTCTCCGGGTGAATGACAATGACGAGGCATCCGCTTACCACGATGCACATTCCATTGTGAATAAATGAATATGTGAGCACGCTGCAAAACAAAAGGCAAATGGAGGAATTAATTCAATGCAATGAAAAGGCCTGCGTTGCCAGATAAGCCATACGGCTTCGCTGCCGAGGTATGAAATATGACAGCGATTGTTGAGCCGCATGGATACGGTGACTGGATCTACATGTGACAATCTGTCCGTGGCGGTGTCCATCGTGGTGGGCTCGTAGCTCCGGCCAGAGTTTCTTGCATCATTAATTCAGCATCTCCCTGGCGCAGTGTTTTGGCTGCTTTTCACTGCATATGGGCAAAGGCAATGCCAGGACAAGCAGAGGTCAGAGAGCAACAGAAAGAAAAACTTCCACAAGAATCTAACTTGCTCTCACAAAATGTACAAACATTGCCTGACTTTATGATAACCGTCATTTATAAATGGTAAATTGATAGTTAATTAAACTCAGTTGATAGTTATTTTACTGTTAACAAACAATTAAATGATAATTAATAATGTTTACTAATTATATGTAATGCTATAATTTATATATTTGTAATCAATGGGACGACTGTTTTTGCAATAGACTCTAGACTAGAGAGATTATATTTTAGTTATAGTGTGTGCAACAATAAACTGACAATAAATACTTTACTAATGCAATCAGAATGTAATTGTTATTGTCTCTTATCAGCTATGATACAATATATAATTTATAGACTAATTATTTCATATTTCACAAAGTAATGTTAAAAAAACATAAATTATAGCATTACTAATACTTAGTACACATTATTAACTATCATTTCATTGTTTGTTAACAGTAAAATAACTATTAATTGAGTTCACTATCAATTTGCCATTTATAAATGATGGTTATTATAAAGTTTTACCAAGAGTTTTTGCCACAGGGATCTGTAAAGTGCACCCATGTGTGTTTGATGAACGGGAGCCGTGCTGTGTTTCGAAAAGTTTGTCTGAGGATAAGCGCTTAAGAATAAATACATACGTATGTGTGTCTGCTCCCAACTACAGTGGGAAAGATCAGAGAGGGAATCCGTACCAAGACCAATATTCATCCAGAGTTACGGTGGTGCATCAGAGCCAGCGGCGGCCCAGGGGGTGGGAGGCTGCA
>CAKALG010017375.1:0-11383 GCA_916700815.1 Helicolenus hilgendorfi | reverse complement strand
AAACAGCACACAGCAGGGCAGGTTACAGCCTGAACACACACACGCACACGCACGAGTCTACAGACAGGTGTACGACTACGACTGTATGGCTTCTCTACACAGTCTGCAGTATTAAAGAACTGCCATACTTCCACTTTAACATCACACCAGAATTGTGAGATGTTAGAATCAGAAATCATCATCATATAATCTTTGATGATTTGATAAAACATACTGACATACTTCCTCCGCGTATAGCGCTACGATACTGAGCAAACCCCATTCACTGATGAAGGCCGTGAGATGTGGTTAAAAGCTCCAGAAAAAGCTATGAAGTGGACCTTGATTTAAGAATGTTTTGTTTTTGTTCTCCAAACTTTATTGCATTTGCAGACAGATGTTAGATAACAAGTAACATGTGGAGCTTTGATTCTGATTTTAAATAGATACAAACAGGACATATGAATGTAGGGGAGTACAAAATAGAGCTGAAACGATTAACTGATTAATCAATTAGTCAACTTATATTTATATATGTGTATAGAAGAAAGAAATGTATTTAAAAGAAAGAAATGTAACATTTTTCGTCTCACAGGGTGACGTTTGCACGGCAAACAGCTGCAACTGCAATGAACAACTTAAGTGTCGAAATGCAATTTCAAATACGCCAAAACCGGCAGTGCCAGAAGAAAACATCTTGGTGCAATTACACAAACACATTGTTGTGTGTTGTGTAAGACCGTTTATGAGTTTTCCCTCTGAGCGGTGGCCCGCTGTGAGGTCAAATCTGTAACAGTGACTTTAGCACAAATTGGAGGTGCTTGAGATTTTATACTTCCAGAGGGAAAAATATAGTACTTCTTACTGCACTACATTTATTTGACAGCTGGAGTTACTTTACAGATTAAGAAACACATGAAGAACTTAAAGTATGATGCATTGCAGAAAAACAAATAAACCACCCATAAATAGTTTTCTATGTCTGATGAATGTAGACTTCAGTACCTGTTTACAGACGAAGTGTTTCACCTAGCTCAGTTTGTGTCACAGTAAATGCCTCTCAACAGCGTAGGAGGGCACTTTAGATTCTGAAATGTGACAATTTACATCTTTTTTTTCATCTTAAATGACAATAAACTGAATAATTGAGGTTTGGACTGTTTGTTAGACTAAACAAGACATGTGAAGGTATCACTTTGTGCTCTGGGTCAATGTGATGTCCCTGTTTTGTTATGTTTTACAAACCAAACAATAAATGGATTGATCTAGAAAATAACCAGCAGGTTAATCCATAATGAAAATCATTAATGACAGCTCCATCATTAAAATGCTGCCTAAACATTATGAGTAATAATAATCTAATGATATACTACATTCTAGTACATATGCTGTGTAGAATACGGTCTCATTACAGTACACCCACAAGGGCTATTTCTCTTCTATCTAGTAAGTTTACAGTGTGGTATTGGTGCTTTTATTTATGGAAAGCATCTGAATACTTCCTCCACCACCGCCTAGCTGCCTGGTGTTTGATACTCTAACCGACAAATCACAGCATATAAATCCCTATAATTAAGATTAGCCTCTCACACAGCTGTTTACTATGGGACAAATAAAAGTCAGCCAAGCTGTTGCGTCACAATCTGATGCCACATTTAGGGACTCCTGCATTCCCACAGGCAGTAATTAGAAACTAAATTAGCAACTCTGTTTGTTTCTTACTGTTTGTGATGCACAGCAGCTACTGTACATATAGCCTATTCACACAAACTGAAGAGACACTACAGGCAACCCCCTGAGTCTGAGCACAAACAAAACACACCCGAATCCCTGCAAACTAACCTACATCCTACACTTCCTCCGACCTCTCAACAACCCCGTTTACAGACTATATTTATAGCTCACACACTCACACATCCATGGTGTTTGTGAGCTATGTGTGAGGGTGAAAACTAGCATCCTGCCTGCGCTGAGAGAGAAAACAACACAGATCTTACCTGCGGTCAGACCTCAGGGACCAACAGCCAGAGATTCTGGCTCCTGCACAGTCCAGCAGGGACATATCTGCTTCAGCCGACAACCTGCTGCCCTCCAGCTCGCCTGTCACCGTGGCAACTCAGGGTAACACTGACCGAACGTTGTAAACGTGTTTAAATCACAGGTTTGTTTCTAGTCTGCCTTTACACATTTGTATCTGTGGAGCCTCAATGATCTTCTGAAGACTATCTCTCAGTGCTGCTGTCCATGTGTCCTCCTTTCTCTCTCTGTGTGGCGGACACTAAGAGGATCACTGTAACACTGGTAGCAAAGAGCTGCTTGGCTGGTATTAATAGAGGCACAGGTGAGCGACAGCAGGACGGGACCAACGTCTTCTGATGATCCTTCATCTTGGTTAACTCATCAGATCTACAGAGACACTACAACACCAGTGAACAACCCCACTGAAATGTGTCGATAGGCCCAAACTAGTCTCATTGTGACAGGACGCATGAAGTCTTCAGATGTCTTGTTTTGTCCGACTAACAGTCCAAATCTCAAAGATATCCAGATTACAATATAAAACAGAGAAAAGCATAAACTCCTCACAGTAGAGAAGCTTAAATCACAGCATTGTTCCATGATTCAATTCAATTTATTTGATATGATAAAATGACTTAAAGAAGGAATCGATTAGATGGTGATTATTTTTCTATGGATGGACTAATCAATTAATCGACTAATCGTTTCATCCCTAATAAGCTTTGTCTTATCCTGGTCTTAAAGTGTCAGTAGGCGCTATATGTTTGGCATCATTGGGCAAAAATTCCACAATAACCTTTCAGCATATTGTAATTCAAGTGTTCTGAGAGATAACCTCCTCATTGCTCTATTTTCAGGCTTTAGAAAATCTAGCCCGTGACAGGAGACTTTGACCAATCATAGGTACGAGAATAAAGTCAATTTTTTACGAGAAAAAAAGTCGGAATATTATGAGAATAAAGTCATAATATTATAAAGTAGTAATATTACGTGTTATTTTCTTTTTTTCTGGTAAAGTTATGACTTTATTCTCGCAATATTATTTATTCTGGATGTTTTTTCCCTCAATGTGACCCTAATACTCCGTGGTACATTTACACTTTGGCCCTCACTGCATTAGACTTATATACTATATACTTAAACTATAAACTGTGTTCATCACAATGCTCAAATGTTTTGCGGCTCCAGACTGATTTTTTTTTTGTTGCCTTAAATGGCTCTTTTGATAGTAAAGGTTGCTGACCCCTGCTTTAGGGGGAGTTTTGCAGTATTTTAAACAGAATGATTTTTTTTAAGGGCATTCTATATTAAAGAGCTGAAAAAAACATCTGAATAATATTTAAAATTCACAAATCTTCTATAAATAAACATAAAGGTTTATTATAGTATATTTTAGGATATTCTAGTGATCATGTGACGCATGACGTCAACATGCTGTTCACCTACTTCTGATGAATCTACAGCCTCTAATAGGTCACTATATTGAACAATTAGTTAATACCTACTAGCAGAGACAGGTTTTAATGTAATAATATTAATATTAGAGACGAAACAGTTGTGATGTTGTTGTTCTTTGGAGGAGGAAGAGGAGGAGGAGGGGAGTCAGTGTGGTTATCGTTACACTACCGGATCAGGACGCTGCTGCTGCTGCAGACTGAATCGATATCAAAAGTCACATGAATAATGTCGGTACAGAGGATTCACACACAGGTAGAAAACAGTGATAACATGGTGTACCTGTCCGAGCGGGACGACATTACTCTCCCGTACTCCGTTTCCATGGGGATCCTGCGACCTCGGAGCCGGCACCGGCTGGTTACAGCAACAGCCATGGATGGACTCCTTCCTCACCGTGCTGCTGGGGGATTATGGGTAATGTAGTCCAGCATCACGTGTTTCCTCACAGCTGCTCCTTCAAGGGTAATACACACAATCCTGGCATTTAAGAAAGCATTTGCTAAAATAAATAAAGAAGACGAAGATGAAGATGAAGATGAGGAAGAAGATGAAGAGGATGAAGAAGATGATGAAGATGAAAAAGAAGAAGATGAAGTAGATGATTAAGAAGATGAAAAATAAGAAGATAAGGAAGATGATTAAGAAGATAAAGAAGATGATGAAGGTGAAGAAGATGAAGATGATGAAGAAGAAAAAGAATATGAAGAAGATGATGATGAAGAAAGTGATGAAGAAGTAGAAGAAGAAGATGATGAAGAAGATGAAAAAGAAGATGAAGATGATGAAGTAGAAGAAGAAGATGAAGATAATGAAGAAGATGATGAAGATGATGAAGAAGATGAAGATGATGAAAAGATGAAGAAGAAGATGAAGAAGTAGAAGATGATGAACATGATGAAGATGATGAAAAGATGAAGAAGATGAAGAAGACGATGAAGAAGAAGAAGAAGAAGAAGAAGAAGAAGAAGAAATTAAATAAATAAAAAAGCACTAACATTTTTTATAGTTTTATTTATTTTGCTTTCTGACATAAAAAAAAATGATATCGAGAGAAAGAGGTAGAGACAGTAAGAGAGAAATAGTTAATAATTAGTCACACAATAAATTGACAGAGAAGATTGTCTCGGTGCTTTTTCATCACAGTTCATAGTCAGTCCGCAGAGATTATGTCTGTTCGTCGTGCAGAATGAAAAGCTGCCAACTTCCACTTGACAACATAACTCTGGATATCGCTGCTCGCTGGATGGATTTGTCCCACAGATCTGATTCACATTTGAGTTTATTTGGGTAAATATCCCATAATTCCACGGCATCCACTTCTTTCAGCAATCGATCAGCTACGATATCCTTCCAAAGGATCCTGTGCATGAAAGAAAGATTAATACTTTTAATGATAAAGCAAAAGTTTGACATTATGGGAAATATGCTTATTCACTTTCAGGCGGAGAGAGAGATGAGATGATTGATACTACTCTATTTATTAATGTCTGTACAGTTAATATGAAGCTGCTGCCATCAGCCAGTTGGGAGGGAAACAGCTGGCCTGACTCTGCTAAAGGCAACAACAACCATCTACTAGTGCCTCTAAAGTTCACTAATTAACGCATTACATATCAGTTTAATTCATACTAAAACTGAAGTGTAAAAACATTTTTGGCAAAGCAACCAGCAGAGACTCCAGGAAGTTATTGGCCCCTGCCAAGAAACAGTCCAGCACATTACCCCCCGTAAAGCAGTGAATTGTAATTTTAAACTTTGTTTTTTCTACGGATTAACAAACAAAGATATTACAACGTTAGCTTTAGAGGTGCTGGTAGGAGGATTTAGTTACCTTTGGATAGAGCCAGGCTAGCTGTTTCCCCCTGTTTGCAGTCTAAGTATGCTAAGTAAGGGATAATGTAAGGCGAGCTGGTCATTGTTGTGAAATAAACCCCGACAGGGCCATGCAGATGTACTCTGACGTGAAGAGGAGTCTTGCATCACCCTGAAGGGGTTTATTTCACAACAATGTCCCACTAGCTGCACATTATCACGCTTATTACACAGCTACTTAGAAAATAAATCAATAATTTGACACAAAAACGGTCCGGCAGAGTCCGACATCACAGCTACGCCCATAGCAAAGGTCTGTTATACATAGCAATGATCTGTTATAAAGAAATGAAAAGACGCCGTGATTGACCAATCAGAATCAAGTATTCAACAAAACCGTGTAATAAACTAGGCTAACCGACTGGCTGAAGCTTCATATTTACAGGCATGATAGTGGTATTAATCTTCATATATAATTCTCTGCCAGAAAGTGAACAAGCATATTTCCCAAAATGTCAAATCATTCTTTTTAAGTCGAGGTTTAAAAATGGAGTTGTAAAAAAGTAAAAACCATCACCTCTGCTGAGCAGCTGCAGGTTGCGTCCCTCCTCCTGCACCTGAAGCTGCAGCACCTGTTGCAGCAACTCCTGCCGGAGAGTTTCTTGCACTAGTCCCATCCTCTCCAGCTTCTCCCCGTTCAGACGCAACAACGCACGGCCTGGAGGGTGAAAGCAAAAATAAATGTTGCTTTTATTTTGTGATTTTTGTATCCACCTTCCATTGGTACGTCTTCTGATTTACTTAGCAGTGTAACCTGTGATGGCGTGCTGGGAGAACGCCTCCACGTAGGTCAGGTAGTTGTGTGGACAGTGTTTCTTCAGCCATTTACAAACATCCTGTTGTGACCAGAGCACGACGGGGCGAATCAGGCTGGGCTGCGTCGGGCTTGTGTGATATATCCCATAATTGTCAGTGGAGCGGTACTGCAGACAGACAGAGAAGATGGACATGTATTAGCTGAATAGGCCAAGATTTTGGGAAATATGCTTATCTGCTGTCTCACTGAGAAGATTGATACTACTCTCATGTTTGGACAGTAAATATGAAGCTACAGCCAGCAGCCGGTTAGCTTAGCTTAGCATAAAGACTGGAAACAGAGGGAAACTGCTAGCCTGGCTCTATTAGGTAACATCCGCCCTACCCACACCTCTAAAGCTCATATTAAAATGACAAATTGTGGTTTTACAGAGGGGTACAGCTAAAGATAAGCATAGATAGTCCTATACATGAGGAACTGACAAGATTGGACCTCTATAAGATCAAGAACAGGTTCAAACTCATTAAAGCACACCGGTACGATCGCGACCATATGTGTATGCAGATCAAACACTGCGTCGATGTGAACTTCTGGAAGATCAGCGAACATGCAGCAGCGGCTCAAGCAACAGCAACAGCACAGCCGGAGGAGCATGTAGGCCAGTGTGATCATGAGATCCAGCTCTTTAATCTTAAAAGATGTACAGGATGTAAAACTATGGGGGACTAATCAAACTGGGCCTTTGATCAGTCAATCAGTTTTAAAAATTCAGCAGATTCAGCGTTTCTCCAACTCGAGATTTTCTCAGAGGCAGGAAAGTGGTGCTTCAAAAAAAAAAAAAAGTCTGGCTGAAGATTTGTGCTGGAGATCTGCTTAATGTGTCAGACTGATGACTCTATCTGATAAAGAGGAACATATTACTTTTTAATAAATACAGTATGTTCCAGCTGAGAAGGATTCTTAAAATACAATACCCATATTTTTATGGTGATTTCATTAGAATTAGGATTATCTTCTGAAGCTAATGTTTCAGTATTGTGCATTTTACATTGCAATAAGTTGTTTTTGTGTAAATTGTGTTCATAATCTCAGTATCCATTACATGATCTGATGAAACACATAAACAATAACCTTTCCTCTTTGGGAAATATATCTTTATGTGGCTTAAAATCTATCATAATGAATTACTCTTCAGAAGAAAAGCCTAACAACATACTCAACATACAGGTTAAACAAAAGTGGAAAATGTGGAAAAGTCATGTCTAGCATATTAAACCAAACAGTTCAAGGTTCAAGCGTTATAATATGGAGTAATATGGTCCAACACACGCTGGAGTAATTTTAAATAAGTTACATGTAGCACAGAACAAAGCAGCTCCTAGGTCACTTCACTACCAACACAGAGAGGAGCAACAATGAATAATTGATAGTCTTTAAATGTAAACGACAAGATACGTTACTCAATGGTGTGTTTTATACGAAATATCAACACAATTAAAAGGGACATATCATGAAAACATACTTTTTCAGTGCATGTGCACATACAATTGGGTATCTGGGTATCTGGAGTGCCTACTAACCCTAAAACTGTGAAATAAGACAACCCAGTCAGTTTTTGGTGGGCTGTCTGGATCAGAAAACATGTGATTCAACAAGACATTCAGATTTTGCTCCACTTCCTATGTCATATGCAAGTGCTAAAACGGATCACTTCAGACAGAGGGTGAATACAGACAGGTATATTCAGACATACAGTTTGAGAAAATAATGTGTTTTTGACATTAAGGCATGTAAACAGTAGAAACCCAAAATGTATCTAAGCATGAACCCTGAAATGAGCATAATATGTCCCCTTTAAAAAGCATAATATCTTTAAAATATCAAACAGTTATATGAGGGTAATTCTTCATTGTGGAACCAGTTTCATACAAAGAACAGTAAATTATCAAGCAATGGTGGGATTCTTTACCATGTTTTGTTTTACTGCATAAAGTATTAAAATATGCAATAATAAAATATTTATAAGATTATAATAAGATTTTACTTATTTACACAATACATTGAGTAGATGAATAAAGAACTCTAAAATATATGATATTGTTGGAGATTTATTTATGGTTAGTAGGATGTAAGTTGCTTTATTGATCATTTCCATTCTCTAAGATGTGGTGATATTATGTAGAGCTATGTAATGCACTAGTTGGGTTTTTGAGTTGTTGTGATGTTTTGTGTCAGTGTTTGTAGAGCAGGGATGTCAGAAATCCTGTGGATCATTTTCACTTAAATACATGTGGACTTCTGGGAGAGTAGCTTCTGTTGTTGTCACAGTACATGGAGCTAATGGGGATCAAAATAACAAAGAAAGAAAGAAAGAAACATTCAGTGCAGCTTCTTTGAGTTGAGTATTTTTCTGCCTCCTGGCTGACTTCCAATCCACCATAGTCCTTCATTTTTTTTGTTAGTTTTGGCTTTTCTGCAAAATCCTGCGTTGTTGCTATTTGTGGGTCAGTACGTGCATGATTTGACTTCTGAATCGGGCCTTTGATTGAATGCAATCATCAAAAATAAATTGTTTTGAGTGTGTCAGCGTTCAGAATGTAATGTAGTATTGTTCCCCAAAATGCATGTTGCCATTTCTACTAGGGCTGCAAGTAATGACTTTCAGTATTAACTAATCTCCCGATTATTTTGCTGACTAAGTGATGAATTGTTTGACTAATCAAATGTCAGACAATTGTGAAAATAGCTGGCGAGATTTACAAAAACCCAAAGGAATAAGCAAATAGATTCATTTGTCTAACCAATATTATTTTATATATATATATATATATTCAAATAAGAGAAATAAAGTAGCAAATCCTCATTATTTAGAAGCTGGGATTAAAGAATGTTTCTCATTTTTGCTTGAAAAACGATTATTGTTTTCTTTCAAAGATTACTGAACGTATTGTGTTGTTGAGAGAGACTATAATGAGTGTTTACTGTCTTCTCTGCTCTCAAACCAACATGTACAGTATACTAGTGGGGAGTCTGTGGTTGCAGAGTGGAAGAGATTACAACATGTGGGAAAAAGAGTAAATAAAACATGAAGGATGAAAAGCTGAACTGTGGGAGAAGCGAAAGTACTGTTCACATGTTCCAGCGCACACAACACTGATTAAGTTTATGTCCCTCAAAACTAAAATAAACCGACCACTACATTATGTGCATCCAAGAGGATTGAAGCAAACAAACGACGCATTGTGTTCAACTCTGTTATCAACCCAGCCCAGTTCTGTGTTTGCAGCTTTGGCTTCAGCTCATTACTGCCTTTTAAAGAGTCTTTCATGGGGTGAAGACAAAGACGTGGGCTTTCTGACTGGTAACCAAGGGCTTTAAACGAGGACAGTTTACAGCACAAATGGATTGTCTCTTTTGACGGCGAGCAGACAATGCTGTTATCAGATATCAAATTGTTTATCAACTAAAAAATAAAATTCAAACTGGAACAAAAAAGGCTACTGGACGTGGATCTGACGCCGCTTCACATAAAGAGATCTATAAAAAAAGGCTTTGCGACAACAATCACAGACGATACAATCAAGCATTTGGTATTAAACTAAAATCAGTTTCTTTCGGCTCGCAGTCAACAGTGTTGCTGCAGCAGCACAGCGCGAGTGTTGGAGGGCCGGTGCTATTTAAAGCCATACTAAAAGGCTGTTAGAGCCCACCAACCCGCTGGGGAGAGAGCAGCTTCCATTCTCTGCTAACAAAGTGCCCATTTGCAACAATGTGTGGTGACCGGCCGCATCTGCCAGACTATGAATATTTTCTTTCAGACTTCTCTGAGCAGAAATCTGAGAGAAGACTTACGGAACACCACTGAGCTCACTGATCATTTCCATGCATACTCATATTTATAAGACCACAAGGAAAATATTTGGTTTGATGAGTTCTTAAGTAAACATTAGATTTGTATGGTGTCTGCATGACTTTATGTAGGGATGCAGAGAGACTGACAATGAAAAAGAAAGTTGGAAAAAACATAACACTACTTCTTTCTTGCTATTGTTAATGGGTCTATAATGATCAACCACTACAGTTAATATGAATCACAATACATCAAGAATTATTTTGGATCAATCCAAGTAAAGACATTTAGTGATTTAAAGTCTAAATTTGAATTCTTTAAGATTTTGAGAGAGAGGATGTTGATACTGCAACTATTGTGCATATCTTTCCATTTATCAAAAACGGATGGATCCCATGTATACTACAAACAAGATTTTTTTTTCCCATTTTCCACAAGCCCACAGAGTGTTTATGTACCATTAGTGATTTAAGATGTCTGTTGTGCTGTTAACTTTGTATTCTACTCTGACAGTGAAAGCCTAGCTTGCTGATGTAAGCACTGATTCCAACCAGATGTTACTTTTCATTCATATTATTACAACACCTAATGAGTCAGTGCTGTGAAGAAAAGGGGGGCTATAGCCGGTGTTAGTTGTAGGGCTGAACAATTAATCAAATATTAATTTTGATCACGATTTTGGCTTACCACAATTAAATGAGCGTGATCGACTGTAATACTGATGTTTAAAATGCATGCTCTGCTCTTGGAAAACTCGGCTGCATATCAAATCAAGCGCTTCCTAAACTAACAGCCAGCCACCAGGGAGCAATCCAGAGGTTTTGGCCTCACTTTTGGGGAGCTGTCACGCCACAAAACAAAAATGCACTGAATTCAGGTGAAGAAAAACCTTATCTTAAGTCTTATTTTGATGCAAAGATTTGTACCTTGGCGGGAATGTAGCACAATATGGAAGTGAAAGCAGTACTCTGTTTATTCAAATCTAAAAGTGCAATAAAAATGTCGTCCCTAAAATCAATGAATGATCGTGATAAATAATTGTGATCTCAATATGGATCAAAATAATCGTGATTATCATTTTGGCCATAATCTTGCAGCCCTAGTTAGTTGTGGTGACGGTTAATAACAAGACTGTTAAAACTGGTAGTCCTGTAACCTCACCAATCTGTACCACAGCCTGAGTGCTCATATCACAGACGGTACCTAGCAACGACTAATGATGTCGTGGATACACTGATTTTATGGCAAAAACTCTAATTTGCCATTACCTTTTGTTGAGAACCATCAAGCTTAATTTAGCAGAAATAAAGACATATCCTTGACTGTGGCGAATGAACAAAAACCGAGGGGTATATCACACAACATCCGTTCATGAACCAGGTGTGCTATTCAACATGTGGAGGTCATGCATGTGTTCAGTACCTGCAGGGCCTCTGTGCCGGGCTGCT
>CAKALG010017373.1:0-48829 GCA_916700815.1 Helicolenus hilgendorfi | reverse complement strand
TATATATATATATATATATATATAGCACCAAATGAAAACTTGCCTTTTTGCTACTTATCCAACAAATGGAATTCCTTTTACGCACAACTGGGACATTACGCAGTAGAGCTGAGAAGAAAAGAAGTCCAACTTCTGTTAGGATATTAGTCCAATCAAGGAGAAAGGTGCCACTTTCTCCTCAACTTCCCCCCTGAAACACCAGCCGATGATCCGGGGATGCGCAGAGACCGGCTGGAGGAAGAGGAGGAGGAGGCAGAATCCCTTTTCAGTGGCGAGGAAACTTCGCAGAGATTTGCAAACCTCCTGGAGTCCTGTGATGCTTGTTGTCTGTAGCCTTGTCACTACAAATATGTCGCCTGATCCGGACTGAATTCAACAACTCGAAGAATATGTCGTATTTGCTGTCCTGGAGAGGTGTAATAAAAAAAAGAAATGTGTTTTATCCAGCGGAGCAGCAGAGAGGAGAGGAGCGACCCGCTGCTGCTTTTACCCGGAGCTGTCCGCGGTGCTGAAACGAGCATCTCACCCTTCTCTCTCTCTCTCTCTCTCTCTCTCTCTCTCTCTCTCTCTCTCTCTCATCACCCTCCTCCCTCCCATACAGAGCTGGGTGGTGTCTTCCACACACACACACACACACACACACACACACACACACACACACACACACACACACTAAATGTTTATGGGTAGATTCCAAGCTGCTGTTTGGGTGGGAAGCAAAGTAGAATGATAGCCAAGAACCATTGAACAGATATCAGCCCTATTGTCAAAAAACCCCTCTATATTCACATGCATCCCACATAGGTTTGGTATATTAATGTACATCAGAATGGTGTTTATTGCCAGGTGTAAGAGGTATACACTAGGAATTTGCTTTGGTTTTGTTGGTGCAAGTTAAACAGTATAATAACAAAAGAATAGATAAAAACGTTAGAATAAAATAAGAATACAAAAATTGAATTTCTACCAATTTACAGTATTCAAAATAAGCTATAAACAAAAATAAACATGATATAAACAGATAGTGTAGTATTACCCCCCTACTACGTTCATATGTGCTGTTTAAAAATAAAGTTTCACAGCATTTTCAATGCATAGCCATGGCATTGCTGCATCCATCTTTATGCCATTATTATAATAAGCTAAATGCAGCAATTTGACCCACAGTTTGAATCCATTTGCATGACATTTCTTTTGAATACCTAAAATACATGTATACATGTTTTTGCTTTCCACCGTACAAACTGTGTACCAGTTTTGCATTTTGGCTGCGATATGTTTGCAGCTTTTTATTTTTTATTTTGGAGCCCTTTTACAAGTTCAAATCTCATATCTTCAAGACCCAGGTAAATGGCTGTAACTGGCAGTGAGTTGTAACATTATGTGACGTTTTGTGTCTTAGGCTTTGTAAGGTGAGCAACAGCGCCTCCCTCTGTTTGTACTACGACATGCCCATGCTTCTTGTTTCAGCACCATGGACAAATCCTCACACAGAAAAGGGGATAGAATCAGTGCACGGTAACTGTCTTATTGGCCTAGTATACTTAAAACAAAACATTTCACTTTCATTTTCAGCCACACAAAAAATAACAATAAAAACACTAACTCACAACAGATTACTGTGCATTACATTTTTACATAACTCACTTTCAAAAACAAGATGACTAGTACAGCAATATTGTAATCTGTAGTCTCACCATCATACACCGTCTGCTCCTGCTGCAGGGCCAAATCAGGGCTTTGCATTATACATAAATATTGTGAAAATACAGTATGAAATATACAAAGTCTGCTGTATCTCAGAAAGTCTAGTTCATACTAAACAGTATTCTTATTACAGCCTGCATGGTGATTTTTATTTTCCTTTGGCTTTCTTCCAGCCACTTTTAACCAACCTTGCCTCAAGCGTTTTTTTGGCATTCCTTCACTAGATGTGTAGACCTCTGAGGACATGGTGTCACTCCTTAACTCTTTATATTTTAGTCTGTTTAGCCTTGTATTAACTGTGTTAACAGAGGCAGAGCCACAGAGGCCGTCACTTGCATCGTATAGATACATGAATTTGTTGTTCTTTCTCAGAGGCACTTCAGTAATATTGGGCATCACTTGTACTTGGGAAATCAGGAAGTAATACCTCAACTCCTCTGTGGCCTCTCAATCAGCCCTGCCTGTATGTAGCCTGGATTACAAACAATGCTTTCCCTCTGTCCCAAATTTCTAAACATGTTTTCACAATGCATATGCTCACAGTGGAGGGACATTTTAGAAAATACCAGACAGTTTAAAATCCAAACATGCCCCCTGCAATCCCCTGACTTTTCAATTTGATGTTGAAGGACGCCCTGATTCCAAATGCAATGAATAATAGTAAACGGAGGGACTATTGATGCACGTATCTGCGGGCACCAGTGTTTTAAAAAGACAGGGGAAACATTTTCAAATTTGAAACTCACTGATATTCTAAAGTTTACACGGGGCAAGAGAGTACGTGATATAACACAAAGTGAATAAAAGACAGAGAGAAAGAGAGAAGGTGTGCCTAACTGGGACCTCAGCAGTCACCCAGAAGTAGGCCATGCTGGTAGCTTCATCATAAATACATGTAGCCTCTACACCGCTCCCTGCTGCGCTGCTATTTAAAGGCCAGACGTAAGGTGTTAAACCCGTTTGGACCGACACAATTCATTTCAGCTCTCAGTCCCCAAAGAACACTTAGTTTAATGGCATGAAAGCCTCAGGACCATCACCAAAGCTGACGCCACATTCCTCCATGGTTTTAGTTCTCTGCATCCATTTGAAAATGTATCAACGCAGACTGAAACTCATCTTATCTTAGTAAATGTTTTTTGAAAAGACATTTTGGGAAAATCCGAATTCCCATTTATTCAGTCAGTGAAATCCCAGAGCTAAAAGGACAGACACATATATATCAAACAGGCTGACATTTATTTTAGTTTCTTATAGCTGAGAACTCATTTCAGTTTGTCAATAAAATATACGATGAAATATTTACTCCACAAACACAGCGGCAACATTAATAATGTATTGTTTTTCTGAGAGAGACCAAATATCAGAGAGATTTTTAATTTTTCACTCGCAAAAAGAAATCCACTTCTTAGACTCGGAGCGAAATCACGAGCACTTCGCTTCCTTGACGCAGATCAACTTGCGGCGCAGTCGTTCTCTTCCTGTGCAGTGCAGAGGAAACTATTAAAGGGAATTTTCAGGCCGGTCGCAGATGGTTGAAATAAACAGCACACTACTTCCACTTCCATCTCTCATTACAGCCACGCTGAATGATGCCAGGCCGTAGATGGGAAATCTGCTAGTACAGCAGGCAGACATTCAATGCATAAATTCAGTTGACTCAGAGAGTATTTACCAAAATGAGTTTCTATGTAAGCCTCAGCTATCCCTCAAACTTGGCTGTTTATTATTTCTTATTTAAACTTGGTCAGCTATTTGTCAGTTTCAAAAAGTTTCAACAGGCAACGACTTTAAATGTCAGTTTTGAATTTTGTTAGAAAAACGTACGCAGGGGACTAAGGCAGAGTACGGTGTTTGTCTGGTGGAAGATGGCATTTGGGGAAAGATGATAGCATAATGTCTGTTTGGTTTGAACTGATGTGGTTTTCAAGAGAGAGAGAAAGAGAGAGAGTGAGTGCCGGCTCTCAATGAGGACCATAGCATCATGCGTACAGTCATCAGTTATATCACTATGTTGTTTACTTCATTCAGTCTTGTGAAGGACTCACTGCATGGGTGGAATATGCAGCATTGATTGCAAGTGTCCTTCAAAAATAATCCAAGGCCCACTGTAGGGTTTGTGCAAAATTGCCTTTATTTTACATGGCAATATGTATTTAAAATGACCAACATCAGGGTCGTTACCAGCAGTAGCTTGCACATCTATAAAGAGTGCTACAGGAATGAGCCCTAAAAGCTATTTGGAGTTAGGACTTCTGGTTCCCTCGTCTGGACGTCAGTGAGTTATTTGAATAGGTTTTTAGTTAGATGCCTGAAATAAGGTCTGTGGTTAGCACAAGCTTAAGAGATTTTAACATTTTGTTCTACAAAATAAAATACATCAGTAAATATCCCACTCGTGAATTTGAAGCCTGTATATGTCTTTAAAAAAGGTTGTCGTTAACAAGTGGCTAAATGAGACTAAACGCGCACTCGTCCGTTTTTACAGCCTTGTTGTGTATACTCACGCTCATGTGACCGTGGTGTAGTTTATTTATAGCCTAACGTTAGCTTTTTACATCTGCCGATTGCATTCACACTTCAGAAATCATAGAAGGGGTGTTCATTTGTGAAGATTATCTTGCTGATCAAAACGTGTAAGTATCATAAACGTGTGTTTTTCGTCGAGGGAACCCAGCTAACTTCCTGGTTGGCTTACAAAAATACATGTATACAATACAATGCACTCTATTGTGTTACACTGAATGAGTAGAGTGGGAGAGTGGTTGTCTATCAATGTGTAAGCCTATTGGTCAAAAAACAAGGAAGTGATACATCATCAATAGAGGGGAGAAAGAAGGAGGGGGAAGGGAAGGAAAGAGAGAGAGGAGATGAGGGCAGAGGTCAACCTAAATGATTAAAACAAAGATAGATATAATAGAATGTGACTACTACTGTAAGTTAAGGTTACTCCATAGTCTGTTTGTCAACACATTCAGGTCTGGTGTCCATATTTGACCAGAATACATTTATATGATCAAAATCAAACCAATAACATACTGTAACACTTTTGCTGTAGTACTCAGTGTGTATTACAGTGAACACATTAACCATCCCTTCCACTCGACCACCTTTATTGAATCAACCGAAATGTAGATTTGCTCAACACTGGCCGATTTGCCCACCCAAACATTTGAAAACAGCCCATGCAGTATATAGCACACACGGACACACATTATCGATTTTTGTATTTTCTTTTTTTTAAATCCACTCGTTGTGTGTGTGTATACGGAGCAAGATCCTTAACCACTCCTACTCCAGTGCAGCCATCAAATCAGACTGGGGTTACTGGGCAGCTTCCAGATGTGAATGTGTGTGAGTGCGATTACGGCTTTTCCTGCAAAAGGGAGCATTGTTCTCAGTGAAACTTCCCTGGGGAAGCAGCACAATGTTTTAAAATACAATAAAGTACACAATTAACAATTAAAACAGCAATATGAATAAATACATAAGATAATGTTGCACAGCTTACACAACTTACAGTGAGTCTGTGCTTTGCATTTTAAAGCAGATGTGTCAGGGATTGTGGTTATTTTTATTAGGAAGTCCATGAATGAATCTGACGCATTTCTTTAAGAATATTATATAAATTTGTGTTTTTATTTATTCTGTTTTTGCGTGAGACAAAAATACCCCGCTGACGCTCACTCCCTGTGAGATCATCTTAGCAGGCTGGTGACTGGACTGAACTCCTACTGTCCCGCTAAGCAGGTACGCTCCAACACCTCCGGCTGCTATCGCAATGAGTCATCACCCTCAAAATGTGTCTTCAAAGACTGCTCGGCGAAGGTTTTCAGCTTATTCTAGGAGTCTGCCGATGAACTCCTAATCATTAAGAAACTTCCTGTCTCTGCAGTATTGATCTTCAAACATAAACTCCATGAAGTCCTCGTGGGAATCAGCAACAAGTCCCAATGCCCCAGATTTTGCTATCAAAACAAGATATATTTAGCTGATTCCAGCAAACAGCGAGCCTCCTACTGCTTTCACTCAGACGTGCTACCAGGAGTCGGCTGAAGTGAGGAAGTGGATTTAGTTGCTGCGCTGTAATCATCACATCTCAAATAATGGCATCAATATTATGATCTGCAAACACTTTCTCATAGAAAGTTATTTCCTCCGTGGCTCAAAACACAGACTAAATGCCAGCAGACTGACAAATTGGGGGCATATTTGTTATGATGTTGCAGTGGGACGTTCTCTCGGGTGCTGAGCAATACAATTACAATATCTCTGGATTTCTGCCCGATTCATCAGGTCAAAAAATGAGTTTCTTCTCGCTTTGTGTAATTTTTTGCTGTGCCTCAATCCCGTCCTCATCCACTCTCTGCACAGGTCGAGGCAGCCTTTCCCCGCTAAACTAGGTCCACTGCTGTCCCTGGAGACAAGGCTATTTAACAGGAAGCCCACGAAACATTAAGGGCTTTGGCAGTCGCAGCAGAGCAGGGTGGTGAGGGACAGACAAGCGACTCCTGGAACCGGGATAAGTATAAACCTGCGAGGCACCACAGAGAGCCGGGAAGTTGAACGTCTTAGCTTGTCTTCTGGCCAGCAACACAGCAGCAGAGCTGTCATCCCACTCACTAACACTGACTCTGCAGGTGTCTCTCTGTGTGTGTGTGTGTGTGTGTGTGTGTGTGTGTGTGTGTGTGTGTGTGTGTGTGTGTGTGTGTGTGTGTGTGTGTCTGTGTGTGTGTGTGTGTGTGTGTTGTACTGTGTACTGGTGAAGGCATCAAGAAGGAGAGTGTATCCTTGGAGCCGAGTCTAAACCGAGCAGGGAACTGTGGATCCAAAGCTATTTCGGATGCAGCCAGCCGAGCTCTGAGTTACTCTTGCGTTTATAAGTTACCTCTAACTTGTGGAGCCGACAGCAGGGGGCCATGCTGGGTGATGATGCTAAGTTAAGCTCAGACCATTTCTATAATGGTTTTGCTTGTTTTGCGGGCTCAGACCCAATTGGTAACTTGTGACTTTCAGTGTTGAAACATATTTGCTTGGAGGATAGTATAGTAGCAGATACTTGCATGTGAGATTTTATAATGTTCATCTGACAACAATGCATTCATGTGTTTTCTTGTATTTATATATAATAAAGCCCGGTCGCACGAAAAGGCGTATGAATGACATGAAAATTCTGTAAAAAAAATTCTGCACCTCCTCATGTCTCAACTCTGTTTTCAGGCTTTAAAAAATCTGGCCCGTGATGGGAGACTTTGGCAAATCACAGGTCATTTCAGAGAGAGAGCATTCCTATTGGCTGTGCTCCAGATGGTGGGCAGTGCTTGGTATTTCCTCAACATGGCTGCCAGGTCACAAACTTTCTCCTTTTACAGCCAAACAGTACACTACAAGATGTTTCTGAAAACATTTGAGAAGAGAAATAGGCATTAGAGTAACAGAATATTGATTCTTATTTGATCAGCGCTGCCTAGTTTGACCGTTTGATTGGAGTTTGTGAGTGATTGACAGCTGCTCAGAGACGGCAAGACTCCAGCTCGGCTCTGATTGGTTGTTGTCCTCCGGTTTGTGAAATCTTGCAGATGCCATTAGGAGCACCGGAGGACACCGGAGGACACCGGAGGACACAGAGGCACATGATTTTTACCTGTCTCATCCACTACTGTCAGGATATAGTGACCGTTTTATAAAAAAAAAAAAAATTCAATCATATTTGCTCCAGTTCTACCAACTGCAGCTTTGAGTCGACACCGATGCAGACTTGCTGTTGGAGGCTTGCATAACCCACTTCCACTCCCTGCTACTTGGTTTGGGATGGCACTTAATATGGCGGACCCTTCACACAAATGGAGTGGAAGTGGTTAGGGAGAGGGTGTGTAGGGGACGGATTGGAATTGGGCCATCCTGTCAAGGGTTGCGGAGGGCTGGAGCCTATCCCAGCATGCACTGGGTCAGAGGCAGGGTACCTTCGGGTCACCACTCTGTCACAGGCACAACTGATTAAATGAAAACAAATCCTTTTACTTCTTTTACTTTTTATTTTCACATAGTTGTGATATCAGTCTTGTTAGTGGGCACATAGTACTTTAGTCACAATTAAGGAGAAACAAGTAAAATCATTATCTTCATTACAAAACATTTCATGACAACCAGCAGTCGTGTTTTTGCATTTGTATTTAATGACTGTTAATGATGATATACATGATAGGAGTGTGATTGTGTGAAATCCCTATGGCAGATGGATTGTAATGCAACAATCAGTTGTTTGGATGTTTAGGGCTATACCAGATACATTTACTCTTCCTTTCTGCAACTATAAGCAAAAAGTAATTGTGGGTTTTATAAATAAAGTAGAATTGATTAAGTCTTTATTTCCACATGGAGACAAACACTAATGTTGCTTAAAGGTGATAATAACAGCCAGACCTAATGTTCCTCTCCACTTTAGTTTCAAGGGAAATAGCCCATTTGCACTCACAGAGATAATCAAACTTGTACGCGGTGTTAAAACTGGGAGTTTTTGTGAGTATCTTACAGTACAGTAGCTGGCGTTTGATTCAATTTGCACCATGTGGGACTCAGAAAGCAGTTGGCCTGGATCAAGTAGTGGGTGTAGTGAAAGGATGGGAGGGGGCGGAGGATCTGACAGCTCCACGGTGAAGTGAAGGGGAAAAAAAAATCTCTGTTCGCTCGTTAGAAAAAAAGACATCAATTGAGTCAGAGTGTGTAAGTGTGTGCTGACTCATCTCTATCTGGCTTGCATCAGACGCAGATGAGCCGTGATGAGCATGTGCATGAGTAACCATTCAGTCAGATCGTATGTACTCACTGGACATTAAACTCTTACCGAAAGGTGAAAGCAGCATTTTGTGGTTTTCAGTAACATGGCACATAACCTAATAAACACAGTTTGCATGCTTTAATTTTAATGGAGAGCTTTAGGATTTATTTAACAGAAAACGCATTAATATTGAACTCGCTGCTGTGCTAGTTGCATTTAAAGTAACCCTTGTTATTTAATTGTGTTATGTTTGGTTTGCTTGTGTCTAATGACATTCTTGAGGTGCTGCACATTTTTCAGTAGACCACCATATTAGCTGGAAGGATGACAAAGTTAAGCAAATGTGATGATGATATCCTATAAAAGCTGTAATGTGCTTTTAGACTTGTTTCCAGTGTCTCCCATTCAGTCTTGATCTGGGGATTTAAGCAATCTATGGATTTGGGTGGCACTGACTGGTCTCTGTTTATACTTAAAAATTCAAAGTGTAAATTCTACATTTTAGGTTAAAGTGGCAGTAGGAAGTATATTTTTGGCATCATTGGGCAAAAATCCCATAATAACCTTTCAGCATATTGTAATTCAAGTGTTCTGAGAGATAACTAGACTTCTGCTCCTCCTCATGCTCTGTTTTCAGGCTTTAGGAAATCTAGCCCGTGACGGGAGACTTTGACCAATCACAGGTCAGTTCATTAAGAGAGCATTCTTATTGGCTGTGCTCCGGTCATGTGACCGGAACTTGGCATTCCTTCACCAGATTTCACAATGGCTGCTGTGTCACAAACTTTCTCATTTTACAGCTAAACCGTGCACCACAAGATGATCCTGAAAACATTTGAGGTAAGAAATAGGCATTTACGCCTAGTTTGACCGTTTGGTCGGAGTTCGCAAATGATTGACAGCCGGCTCTCATAGATAGCAGATGGACAGCGGACCTCAGATCAGCTCTTACTGCTTGTTTTCTTCCGGTCTGTGAAATCTTGCTGATGCCGTTAGGAGCACCGGAGGACACAGAGGCACATGATTTTTTTCAGGTTACATGTTTCATGTACTACTGTCACGATATAGCGACCGTTTGATAGAAATATATATTTTTTAATAATATTTACTCCAATCTTGCCCACTTCAGCTTTAAGAAGGATAAACCCTGAAGGCTAAAAAATGCGACAAAGCAACTTAAAGGTGCTAAACGCAAAATTCTGAGCATATCTATAGCCTCCACACGGCTCTCAAGGATTTTATTTGAAGACTGGTCAATGCTACAACTGCACAGATATCACTAACTTGTTATATAAACAGTATATTTGGCAATAAAAGAGGTGGATGAAGAGGATTGGGTTTATTTGATTTCTGTGGGTGTTTTTATGGGAATGTGGATCTTTCAGATCATATTGAGGAGTGCCTATGGTTTGCATGTTCCACATTGTATCGTAAGTGTGTCATGCAGTGTGGGACTCGCACTGGTCTGGCTTTGGTCTTGACTTGGTCTCAACCCTTCAAAGTTTTGGTCTTGTCTCTGTCTCAATACATTCTGGTCTTGGTCATGATTTGGTCTCAGTTTAGGTGGTCTTGACTACAACACTGGTGTAAACAACGGTGCTAACATGTGGCCAGCCCAGCTTTGTCAACAAAGCACAGAGAAGCTCAGATTACAACACACACAGAGGAAGGGCAACTTCATTCTCTGCTCAGGTAGATATTACTCCTCTATGTACAGTATTTACATAGCAAATAGTTGTTTGCTGCTATATTAATGCTCTGGATATCGTATAGAGCACCTTTAGGAAGGGATTTTTTTGCCAAGAAGAGAGTCAACCTGTATCATACTCTCCATCTCTGAGGCCACTCCTTGGCGGTGCACAGCGCAGTGGAGTCCTCCAGGCCTAAAGGGATCTTGACCCTGTTGATTTGGCAAACCATGCAGATGAGATGTTGCCAAGCACCCGCTCTCCCTCAGCCAGCGTAAAGTGCCATGTGGGAACAGTGTGGAGGGGTAGATAGCTGTGCTAGTTTACTGCCATAGTCAGCTCTCCTGTGGTGTGTGTTTCTGCATCTGTGAGCGTGTAGGAGAGTGTTAGTGTGTGTGTGACATTACACAACATCCCTCTCTCTCTCTCGCTCCCTCCCTCCGGTATTTTCCATGCTCCACTCGGTGGCTCTTGGGATTAAAGGGTGGTTTCCAGAGGTCCTCAATGTGTGAAAAATCTCTTGATGGAGCCAAATCTCCAAAAGCCCTTAGAACTGTGAAACCCATTTAAAGGTGTAGTATCCAGTTTCACTCTTCAGCTAATACCACCAGCAATATGCTGTAGAGGATGCTCAGTATACTGTGTGAAATGCAAATGTGTTGCTGAAGTGCAGGAAACATATTTCTCATAAACATATTTACTCATAGAATATATGCATAACTTTCCAGAGAGTCCTTCTACAGCGCTCTCAAACTGAGCTACAATACGGTGTAAAGTGAGATGAATGAAGTGAGCAATCAAGGACTGCATGAAGCTCTCTGCACACACAGTGGAAATGAATAATTTCTGTCAGTATGAGAAAGTGAAGGCGACAGATAGTGAATAGGCCTAGAGGATGTATAATTGAACGTGCGGTGGGTCTCTGTTCACTCCTGTCATCAGTAATTTCATCAGGAAAGCAGAAGGTCCAGTGGGGAGTCACCCCAAACAACCTACGACAGGAATTACAAGTCTCCAGCTACGTTTGCGGTTTGAAATACACCTCATCACTGTGCTTGTCACGAGTTGCTGTATAGTCACAGTTTTTGTCATCCTCTTTATCCAGAGTTAAAGGACAAACCACCCCAAATATTGTGAAAATCAGATATTTTCAAGGTTCTTTGCAAATTTTGTAGGTTCATTATTATCTAATTGTTGTTGTTGGTATGAAATATAGACTTTATATAAACATGGACGACATGACGGTTCCCGAAAAGTGAAGCCAAAACATCTCGATCGCCCCCTGGTGGCTGGCTGCAGTATAGGTCATAAATCCCGCCGCCTCCATGTTAGTGGATGGGACATGAGACAAACTAAAAAGTCAAACTACACATCAAGTCAATTTTTCCCAAAGATTTCTATCATTTTAGTTAGTTTTTAATCATGCCGATGTATGTTCACGTGTTCATTTTTCTCAGAAGTTTGGATTTTAATTAGTTATTTGATGCTATAAAAAGGGGGTGAGACATCATGATTGGCAAGCTGAAGCCGTGCTCGGCTCGCTATTGGTTCAGGAGGGTGACCTCGGTACCGCGGCTCCACCGCTTGATCACTACTGTGCAGACTCTGGCTCCAAATGACGTCAAAAACTCAAGATGACAGCTCCCCTATCCAGGATATTTTGGCTTCACTTCTGTACAGTGGGAGGAATTGGAGACGCATCGTCCATCTTTATATACATTCTGTAGTTTGAAATATCGGATAATGCCGAGTTGGTGTTTTTGTTAGCAGAAAGTCTAAAACAAACAGCCATCTACAACAAAAATAGTAAACTCATGCTTTTGTGTCGGCCCCAGAATCAGAGCTTATGTCTAGACTCATCATAGAGCAGCAAAGCTCAACAGTCATACAGAGAGAAATCCATCCTCCATATAGCTTCAATAATGCAACAATGCAACAGAGCCTCAAGACGTGCTGTCATTTTTTCCTCAACTGGCGTCCAGTTGAGAGAAGAAAACACAGCTGGAGGCAACAAGATCATACCTGTTCTCAAAGGACTGTCAAAAGGCATTCTGGGAAATATAGGTAGAAATAGAAGAGGCAGTTGAGGGGAAGTGGGGTAGGCCTAGAAAAAACACAAAAGAAATTGCAACACTTCATCATACTGTAACTTCTGAAACTTCTGAAATGTGTTCAACATCATGAACGGATGATATAAAACCATGTGAGAGCATCTGAGGGAGGATTTTCTGGCACTAAGTGGCCAGACTGATGATCAGATAATGTGAGTTGGCAATTCCACTGGAGTCCCAGAAGAAATATGTCTAGGACCCGCTCTTACCGCTGTCGACTCAAGTCATTAGTTTCAGTTAGATGGAAAAAAACACTAGGAGAAGACCGGAGCATTTCAGATAGTGAGCCTTTACACTGGACTGACAATATTGGCCTTTTTTCAGCTTGTTCAGAATGATTGAATATTAATTTACATAAGTGAGTGTGCATGGAAGTGTGATATTAATATTCCTATAGAGTGCTCCAGAGATGACATTTTTGTAGACCAACCAGGAAGTTAGCATCGCCCTGGTTCTCTCGACAAAAAGCCAATGGGAATTGTTTTCCAATGGTTTTTGTATTATTGTAGAAAATAAGCTCTGTGGCAAACAAACGTTGCCAGAAGTAAAAAGCTAACTAAATGGCTCATTCTAAGGTAATGAAAACACAACAATTCTTATTTCTGGTGATTATATACTAAAGAAAACATACTTATTCATATTATATTCCATTTCTGCCAATAGATCCTCCTAACTGTTACAAACTGTTCCTTTGAATACATGTCATTTCATTTAAACCTTTGATTCTGAGATTGTAGGTAAACCCTGATATACAGGACTGATGCTTTATGAGTATACTGTGGAGTTTTGCCATCCTTTTCTTATCTGCCTCTGGTTGGCATCAGGGACGGCTCCAGTCAACCCACGAGTGTTCTACATGTCAAAACAGATTTAGAGGCTTCTAAAATAAGTCTCATATAAACAGCAGCATGGCCTCGGCTCTCCTTCTTCTTCCATCCCTCTCTGCCAAGTTTCACTTCCCAGTTCCCTTCACTTTTGTTACAAGGTTTGGCCATACTGATTCCATTCCCTAGATATGTCATGCTGGACATAAATTGGCTTTGGCCCAGTGGGTCAATGCTACATTATTTTGTTATTGCAGATCAAATGAAAGGAAGTCGATATTTTTTGCACTTGACAGCATCTTGGGGATTGTTGTTAATAGAATAGAATCCCATGTCATAAAAGTTATTAAGTTGTGGATGCAAAGATCAATTGAGATTGATGTTAGCATCGACGTTCACACCAAGAACAATTTCTTCACCCGATTCGACTGTTATCAGGCCATTACATAAGCGGTGTCGCTATAAGCACCATACATGTAAGTCATTAGGGGCCTACTACACCTACTACATTGTAAAAAGTGAAAGTGAAACTCAAAAACAACACGTTCTAACACGTTGTAAAACTGAATGATATGTCATGTTTTGAACACAAACAAAAAGGCTTTTTAGGTTTAGGCAATAAAATTACAACTTTTTTAGGTTTAGGCAATAAAATTACAACTTCTTTAGGTTTAGGCAATACAATTACAACTTCTTTAAGTTTAGGCGAGAAAAAAAACTGTGTTTTGGGTTAAATTAACTTCGAACACAAGGACAAATACTGTACATATTGTTGGTTTCACATGGGATGCGAACTCCAGTCTCCCGGTTGAAAACCCCTGTGTTCTGTGTCCTGTCATAGTTACTACGGTCGCTAGAGGTCGCTGTTGTGTTGTTTTATACCTTATTTCGGAGATCTACATTGTGAATAGATGATAAAATCTACTAGTGTGTGTAGTAGCCACCTATTGACCCACTTCTATGGGGCTTATAGCGCCTGATAACGCCTATTTAATAGCCTGACAGCAGTCTTATCTGCTGATTTGTTAGTATAGAAAACAATTGTTACCTGACTTCTGTCCAAAATATGCTTAAATGCTTTGGTATTACCATCATCAGAGAGTATTTTCATATTGACTATAATTTTGTCAGAAACTGTTAAATCTCGAGTGGGTGGAAATCTCATTTTGGAACAAACAAACTTCTCCAACTCGTCAGCTGCTGATTGTTATTTTAGTTCTCATGTAGCTCACTCACACAGAGTGAAACTGCTTCAGAGAAAGGACCCTGCATGTAGCAGATGCCCACTAATTCATGATCTGCACAGTCATGTCACATCAGTGGGATGGCAGGAAATTGAATTAGATGAATTAAAGGAATTTATTTAATCTCGCAAATGTTCTGAGGAAATGTGCGCATCCATTTCTGCTAAAAATAGAGGTGTGTTTGTGTTCATTCACATGTTCAATATGTTGTGTGCAGAAGGAGACACATGATCTCCCATCTGCATCATTTTTGTCCGGAAGAACATATAATAAGATAGCTTGACTCCTCGCTTTTTCCTCTCTCCTTGAGATGCGTAGAGAGAGATCTTAATTGAGGGTACAGTAGGTGGATGGAGACGAGGGGTTGCTGCTGTGTAGGAAATTCAGTAGTTTTAATCCACTCATCCACCCAGGCAGTGACAGCAGGATTACAGCAGACACTTTATAAAAGAAGGCAATTATGGCGGCATATGGCAATACACTGCCCTAAATTCAATTACCCTCTCTGGCACTTTTCAATTTCCTTTCATTAAGTGGATTAAGAAGAAAGACATGTTCTTCAAGTTGAGAAATGATTAAAAGTCTAAAGGAAGATGAGAAGCAATGGAGGGGAGGAGACTCATTTCTGCTCATGATCAGTCATGGGTGTTTGCTGTAGGAATTCATGTTTTTGTGCATCAAATTGATTTTGTTCATCATGAGGCAGCGAAGTGATCCATGTCGGGCCTGCACAGATGAAAGGTTTGTTGATGACATTTTTTGTTTAATTTATTGTTTTTTTTTGTTTTGCTTTCTCACCCACCCCCAACGTTTCACGTGTCATGAGTTGCATGTCCTTAGGCTTAAAGTGGCAGTGGGCAGAATGTTTTTGGCATCATTGGGCAAAAATTCCATAATAACCTTTCAGCATATTGTAATTCAAGTGTTCTGAGAGAGACTTCTGCACCTCCTCATGGCTCTGTTTTCAGGCTTAAAAAAATCTAGCCAATGACGGGAGACTTTGGTCAATCTAAGGTCATTTCAGAGAGAGAGTGTTCCTATTGGCTGTTCATTCAACGAAGGCAGCTGTCAATCACTCGCAAATTCCAAACAAACGGTCAAACTAGGCGCGCTGATCAAATATGAAGTAATATTCTGTTACTGTAATGCCTGTTTCTCGCCTCTAATGTTTTCAGACACATCTTGTAGTGTACTGTTTAGCTGTAAAATGTGAACGTTTGCTCCGGCTGGTGGGCGGTGCTTGGTATTTCTTCAACTGATCTCAACATGGCGGCCTGGTCACAAACTTTCTCATTTTAAAGCTAAACAGAACACTACAAGATGTGTCTGAAAACATTTGAGGTGATAAATAGGCATTACAGTAACAGAATATTGATTCATATTTGATCAGCGCTGCTTAGTTTGACCGTTTGGACGGAGTTTGTGAGTGATTGACAGCTGCTCAGAGACGGCGGACTCCAGCTCGACTCTGATTGGTTGTTGTCCTCTGGATTACCTGTCTCATGCACTACTATCGGGATATAGTGACCGTTTTATAAAAAGAATTGGCTTAATTGGTGTTTTTAAATCATATTTACTCCAACCTGCCTATTTGGGCTTTAAAAAGACACCTGTTAAAGCTAACTGTCTTGGAGCTACCTTGGAACAAGTGATTTAACATGCAGGCTGGAAGTTCAAAAGGGAACTAATTTGACAGATGGTCTCAAAGTTTCCTGGCAAGAAAATGTCCTTGAAATTCATGCAACCTTGCTGAGGCAACCGCTTTGTGCAGACCTGACCAAAGGGCGTCTGCTCTATGTATTGTGGCCCTGAGACCCATAACTCAATCAGAGTTTCTCTGTCAAAGACGGAAGAGGCTCAATACGTCTCCTCTGAATAATGACAAAGTTTACCTCCATGCCTTTTTTCCACTGTATTATTTTTCCCATTTCTCATTCTGTAAAGAACTCCAGGCTAGGAGCGCAGCCAAGTCCGTATAATTTAGTTCCTTTTCACACTGCACCACTTAATCTATGGCTAAAAGTCAAACATTTTATTGTTATAGATGCCAGAGGTGTTTTTGTTTCAGCATTGAGGCAGAAATAATCTAGTTTTAACAAGCCCTAGGTAGGATGTCAGGATAGTAGTTTTCACTTATGTGACAGAAGAAGGACATTGGTATGAATTTCCAGTAACACAAAAAGTCTATTTGATCATTTTGTATTTACCACATGTCTTTTTCATCTGAATACATATCTATTTTGCTGTTTCTGTTGGCTATTTCTCTTTTGAAATATAAAGATTAAAGAGTATTAGAGGGAGTTAACCGAGTTTTTTCCCTTGTTCCTCATCTGTAATCTTCCATTCATTAAAGGTCAAACCATATGTCTCATTCCCTCCCGTCCCTATTTCCTCTCAGCAGAGGTCATCAGCCTATTATTTTACATTATCTGTCATCATCAAAGAGGATGGGTTCACCTGCAGTAGTGGTGCAGTTGTCCTGCACTGGCAGAGTGATTGATCTGCTCCTTTGCATCCTGATGAAAGGGACTACCTTTGTTCTTACCTGTTAAATCATCTTCTACCTTCTGTTTCCATTTGTTACCATTAGACCCTGGTTTTCTCAAACTATTGGTCAGAACCCGCATTAGGGTTTCATAACTACCTGTGGTGGGCAAAACAGGCTGTAGTTTGAGATGTCTAACCATATTTGTGAATTCAACGTGTTTTTTTTCAAGTCTTGGGTGATTTTAACCTATTAAACCTGAATTAGCAGCATGTTTTTGCATCATTGGGCAAAAACTCCATAATAACCTTTCTGCACATTGTAATTCAAGTGCTCTGATAGATAGCTAGACTTCTGCACCTTCGTCTTTTTTCATGCTTTAAAAAATCTAGCCCGTAACGGGAGACTTTGGCCAATCACAGGTCATTTCAGAGAGAGAGTGTTCCTATTGGCTGTGCACCGGCTGGTGGGCGGTGCTTGGTATTTCCTCAACTGATCTCAACATGGCTGCCGGGTCACAAACTTTCTCATTTTACAGCTAAACAGTACACTACAAGATGTTTCTGAAAACATTTGAAGCGAAAAATAGGCATTACAGTAACAGAATATTGATTCATATTTGATGAGTGATTGACAGCTGCTCAGAGATGGCAAGGCTCCAGCTCCTCTCTGATTGGTTGTTTTCCCCTGGTCTGTGAAATCTTACAGATGCCATTAGGAGCATCGGAGGAAACAGAGGCTCATGATTTTTTTCAGATTACCTGTCTCATGCACTACTGTCAGGATGACCATTTTATAAAAATAACTTTTTTTGCTCTTTCATATTTCTACCCACTACTGCTTCAATAAGATAGGTAATCCATAACACTAGAAAGTCCAAGTACTTGAACAAGTGGTTTGACCTTTAGATTCTAGAGTTTTATTTGCCATTTGCACCTAAGTACATTGGAATTCTGAGAGGTTTACACCGAGTCAACTTTAAGAAAAGAAAAAAGGTAGAGAAGGCACAAGGTAATTACAGTACAAAATAAGTAGCACATTCAACTCATCACAATAAATAAGTTATTAAAATATAAAACACCCTCAGTGTAGTCAATAAATAAACTAAACTACCCTCTGCATAGGAACGATACCCCCTGAAATACAAATATACAGTATATATGCTCCGTGACCATGTTAAAAGAACTTGTAGCTCTCATAAAAATATTTTAAAAAAGAAATAATTAATATATTTCAGACAATTAGAATCAGAATATTTCTGCCTCCATAATGTCTCCCCCATTATCTGTATAAAAAACAGCATTTAAAGCTGAAGTAGGCGATATTGGAGCGTATATGATCAAAAAAAGTTATTTTTATAAAACGGTCGCTATATTGCGACACTAGTACATGAAACACTAAATCATGTAGTACCACCATTCGCATTTAGGCTGCGCCACAGTTTTAAGCGAAGGGCAATAATATCACGATTGTCCCTAACGACTTCCCGTTGGCTACGTAGCATCCCGGAAGTTTTACCTTTTCTGTCCTGACACGTAGCAACAGCAGCCAAGTTGGCAGGGCTCTGGTAGATTTGTCACACCACAGGTACGTGTAAATATGCTTTATAGCTTAAGAATAACGATAATCTAGGAAGAGTTAAACGGGATATTAAAACATCCGCTGACATAACGCACATGAACAGGTCTGTTTATAGTTAGCATCAGTTAGCATCGGTTAGCATTAACGGTACGTTAGCCACCCAAAGATGAGCAGCTTGTTGTTATATTGTATCTACTAGAATATCTAACTTTATCCTTACTACGTGGTTGTGATTGTCTAGCCATTTGATAGTTGATACAGCTAATAATACAAATAGACCCATTATAGATTGTAGTTTAGTGTGTGACTACATTATCTAGCTGCTTTAGCTCACAGTTGTTGTCAATACAGACGCTTAACGCTATGCTAGCTCAGTATCAGCAACAACAGTAGTTAGTGCAGTAAGTACTGACGTTACAGACAACGGCTTCTATCACGTAATGTTATCTAGGTAAGGTTACATGTTGTAGTTAGCATGGTTCATGTTTTCATGATTTCACTTATGTATATGGTCGATAGATGAATGTTTGAAGACGTGGTGTTGCCTCAAACCCTTTCATGTTACTACTGGCACCCGTAACTTCACCGAGACACTGATTTTTGGATGATAAAACCACACACAAAATCCAGATGTTTAACAGAGTCATTGTTGTTTTGATGATGTAGTTTTTGCACCTAAGTAAAAGCCATGGTAGACTGATGGCAAGATGTTCTTTTTGAGATGTTTTCTAGATCAGGGATTCTCAACCTTTTGTAACTCCAGGCCCACTTCTGATTGTTAAAACATTTCCGAGGACCGCCTTCCCAAATAAATGACAAACTGGGCTATACAATCTGTGTTATGCCACTGTCAGGTGTAATGACCCACATAGATATTCAGCTTACCCTCACCCATCACTGCCTGCCATTATGAATCCAAAGTATTCATATTTCCTCACCACACACTTTTGCTGGTTTCAAAAATTGCTTGATTTTGTGTCACTGCATCTGTGACATAGATATCTGTAAAGGGGAGACTTGTGGGTACCCATAGAACCTAATTTCATTCACATATCTTGAGGTCAGAGGTCAAGGGACCTCTGAAAATGGCCATAGCAGTTTTTCCTCACCAAAATTTAGCGTAAGTTTGGAGCTTTATTTAACCTCTTTCCCGACAAGCTAGCATGACACGGTTGGTGCCAATGGATTCCTTAGGTTTTTCTAGTTTCATATGTACTATGGCCAGTACCTTCACTCTAGCTTTAAAAGTGAGCCCGCTATAACCTCTGAAATACAGAAAAGCAATTAATCTAACTATTTGGCAGCACCTTCGCGGCCCACTAAGTGTCTCTCTGAAGCCCACCAGTGGGCCCCGGCCCAGTGGCTGAGAATAGCTGTTCTAGATTATGTTATGTTGTTTTAGCCAACTGGACTGTCTATTACAGAGCATGTAGTTGTTCAATATAACAGTGCTTTGTCATTTGCACATTGACATCCTCTGTACCACCTCACTGTAGACCAAAAAAATCACCTTGCTGATGAAGTTATTCCTGTTTCTGCCCCTGTGTTTCCAACAGAGGGAGAGATGTCAGGGTTTGACAGTTTCAACACAGACTTTTACCAGTCCAGCTACAGTGTAGATGACCAAAACCAGGCAGGCCAGGGCTACAGCAACACTGAAAACCCCTACAACAAGTAAGTGAAGAAAGCCCTCTTGATGCTCCCTCAGCTGTCAACACCTCCAAGAGCAACATTATTATTATTTTTACGTACCTTTTCAGCTGCTGAAGACCCAACATTTTGTTGCATGGCTGAATACCTTATTTGACATCTTTAAAGTGTATTTGTGATTAAGGTGAAGGGCAACATGCATTGTTTTACTGCTTTAAAAAGGTTAACACTGCCTAATTGAAACAACATCCTTAGAAAGCAATTTAAGTACAAATATGCAGTTTAAGACGTCTTTTAACGTCCTTTCAGTCAAAGAGTACTGTTGAGCACTATCATTCTGTGTTTTCCAGGCCATACGCTGGTCAGTATGACTACTCCCAGCCCATGGGCTACTCTCCCCCGGATATGATGCAGCCCCAGCAGCCATACATGGGACAGATCTTCCAGCCCACACAGACCTACACTCCAGCCCCGTCACAATCCATGTACGGTAGCAGCTTCGATGACGAGCCGCCACTGCTAGAAGGTAGGTGAACCGCAACCTGTAGTCTATGACTTGTATCTGCCTCTTTGGCTCTCATATGGCTTCTCTCACTTTTCTTATAATATTTCTCATTCAGGAGTACATGGATTTTGCAAAGGAACTGTCTAGTACAGCACAGTTTGGCAGTCAGCAATACACACATTTCACTATGTGTATAGTTAACTGTGCTAAAATTATTTGTTTATTATTCTTTCAGTTGATTGCTATTGCTAGTTTTATCATTGATAAAACATTTATGTCAGAGACTGTCAGAGCTTCACAAAACTTTTTGGACTCCGGTAATTTGAAGTAAAGATGGAGAAATATGCAATCGGTTAGTGGAAATAATCATTAGTTTACCGCACTGTTTACCAGCTTTTGGAATTATTTGACGTTACGTTTACAAGAGCGCCTGTTGAATTCTTAAAATTTTAAATAATAGTGATCGTGTCTGCAGTATAACTTCTAGGACATGAACTTAGGCTCTGTTCTTAGAGGCGTGAAATTAAAGTTTCATTCGACAGCTGCAGTCGCTAGCAGAGTCCGAGAATCTCATAGGTGCAAGAGAGTTTGGATGGAAAAGAAAGGACTGATCAAAGGCTGGCTACCTGACAAACGGATTGCAAAACTGGCAGACCTGACATTTCCAATATTTAGCAGTATTTTCCCTCTAGTTACACACACGAGAAAGCATTTCGTTGACACTGAGCAAAACTGAGCTGTTAATTACGTTGTGTTGTGGACTTAATCTTTGGACCGAGCCATCCAGGGTTCCACGTACGACAGTTGCACTTCCTGCTTCTCACACTTGTAGAAATTGATATCATGATTTTTTTAATTAAACTAGAGACAAAGAGGTCTATAAAATGTCTGAAATGGTAAAACAATGTTGATCAGTGTTTCCCAAAGCCAGAGATGACATCCTCAAATCATGTCTTGTTTTGTCCACAACTCAGATATTCAGTTTACTGTCATAGAGGAGAAAATAAACCATAAAATATTCACATTTAAGAAGCTTGAATCATACAGTTTTTACTTCTAATTTTTTTTTCCTAAAAAAAATACTCAAACTGATAAATTGATTATCAAAATAGTTGTCGATTAATTCAATAGTTTACAACTAATCGATTAATCGTTGCAGCTCTAAATCAGTTTGAGAAAGCTGAGACCACTTTGGCCTAGAGGTCAATCTCTATGGCTCTCATGGCGTCCATCCCTTTGTTTGTATACATTTGTGGCACCACACAGCTATGTCTTTCATCTGCTGCATGAGACCATGAAAATGTTGTTGATTGCTCAAACTTAATTCACACTCATTAGACTAAAATGTGACCTAGAGAGGTGAAGCCACACCTCAAGGCTATTCTGAGAAGAAATCACACTTGTATCACGAGTCCTTTCTGTACACAAAATCTGAGCATTCCTGGAAGAGAGACGTTTCTGTCTTTGTGTCTGTAAAATGCTTAGTGTTAATATAGCAAACCAGTTGCACACACTGGTATGTCATTGCATCTCTTCCATGCCTCATTGCATCATTATCCTTTTTTAAAGTTCTCTCTACTCTTGTATACTTCTTTTTGCCATTTTTTTTCCCCACCAACTGTGTTTGATCATGGTTCCAGTATTCAGTGTTTCCGATGTGTGTTTTCTCCATCTTAGAATTAGGAATCAACTTTGACCACATCTGGCAGAAGACGCTGACGGTGCTCCATCCAATGAAAGTAGCAGACGGCAGCATCATGAATGAGACAGACCTGGCTGGGCCCATGGTCTTCTGTTTGGCCTTCGGAGCGACACTTCTCCTGGTAAATCATTTGGTTAACGTTGATGAATAATAAATCTCGAGAACTTGGTAACTTAGTAAAACTGGCACTGACATCCTGCCACACCTTATGGCACAAATATATACACATCTGTACACCAATCTATTTAGGTGTGTGCATATCTGACTGTGTGCATGTATCTTTTTTCCTTTCTGTTAACAGGCGGGTAAGATCCAGTTTGGCTATGTGTATGGTATCAGTGCGATCGGCTGCCTTGGCATCTACTGCTTACTCAACCTGATGAGTATGACGGGCGTCTCCTTCGGCTGTGTGGCCAGCGTGCTGGGATACTGCCTCCTCCCCATGATCCTCCTCTCCAGCTTCGGAGTCATCCTCTCTTTACAGTGAGTACAAAGCAAAACAGTGCATTTTCTGAATGTTAATATATCTTGCAAATCAAGCAAAGGCTTTTCTTTATCTATAGCCACCACTACGAGTCACTGTCTACTACTAGACATTGTTTAGTAGTTTAAATTAGTGTTGCACAATACCCTGCCTTTAAAAGGGGTACAATACCCCATTTTATTACTACCGATACTTTAAGGATGACAGTGTTTTAATACGAGCCATGAGTTGCATCGACGTGCGACAGCAGGGCAGTGTGTGTGTGCAGCGCTCTGCTTTAGAGTACGGCATTAGGATTGGGATCCCGCGGGAGCAGGCGGTTATAACTTTGCTGCTGGTGGGAGCAAGCAGTCAAAAAATAAACTGTAGTCATAACCAGAAGGATGGAGTCAACAAATGCAGTTGAGAAAAAAAGATTAAAGCAGGTCATGAATCTCTCGCCAGCTGCACAGTCCCACACTGAGCTGGTTCCTGTATCAGCAGAACTCCCTTAAAAAAAACAAGGAAATAACAGCACGTCTCTTATGACAGATCAAATGTACGGATACAATTAAATTCACCATCTTCTCTGAATCTGTCCAAGCATCTCCTGTAATTCGGCAAACACCTAATCCACCAAAGAGCACGTGTTAAAAGTATTCTTTTACTCTGTTTTTCTGTTACGTAAAATGGAAGGAAAGGAAAAGCTGTCCGGCGGCGACGGTGACATTCCCTTCACAAAAACCACTTTGACACAACACAGCTCTTTCTTTAGTTACTGTGGTGTCTTCCTGATTTTAGCAGCTTCTCCCTGATCAGCTTCTCCCAGAACTTCATCTGAATTTATTATCCTTTAGTGGGTTTTTGTTTTGGAAACCTCTCACCATCTCCGGTGCCGCAGTACCACTCTCCGCCTGAACTGTTACTGATGTGCAGGCAGGGGCATTGTTTTACAAAAACAAAAACAAAAAAAACATATTAATGCATATATATATTAACATATATATAACATATTAATTACACTGTTTAATAAGGGATATCTGGTTGCAAATATAAAGTAAAGGAATAACGAACTCAAGTATAGGGGACATCAGAATACTGTATACATGTACATTTTTAATTAATGCATTCTAACATATTTAACTAATAAAGAATAAACTAATTCCATTCCGTAAACCTATTATTCATTACTTTTCCTGATGTTTTAGGTTGTTGCCGTGGTACCGTTTCAGTATTGTTATTGACATATTTAGGCAGGGTATTGTGTCAATGCCATAATTCTGGTATCGTGACAACACTAAGTTTAAATTTCCTAGTTGAGGTTTTGTTGTATTGTACAACTTTAAGATGATAATTGGTTGCTAATGAAACTCATCTGAAGTGTGATAAGCTGAGTTAATGGGACAATGTAACTTTTGTTGGATGTTTGATAGGAGTTTCACAAACAGCTGTACATTTAATAAAACTGTATAAACGCAGTTTTACTACAGTCAACTGTTAAAACGGTGAAAGGTAACTTCTTGCTTTCTTCTTGTCCTCTTTAGGGGCTTAGTGGGAATTATACTAACGTCAGCAATCATTGGCTGGTGCAGTTTCTCGGCCTCAAAGATCTTCATCTCGGCGTTGGCCATGGATGGGCAGCAGCTGTTGGTTGCTTACCCGTGCGCTCTCTTATATGGGGTCTTTGCACTCATTTCTGTCTTCTAAAGAAATCATTGAGTACCAGTTTAAAATAACCGCTCCCCAGTTTCTGTAATTTCAGTCTAATTAGCGCCACTGTAATTAGTGTAATTATTGGCCAATTACACTGTTATTGCAGAAAAATGGGAGCTACTGTCTAAAACGGCACCGAGGTATTTTTTTTTTTTTTTTTTTTCTTTTATAAGCCTCCACCTCTCACTACATTCTGACTCGACCATCTGCAGGCTGGAGTGTATTGTCTCACTCGTGTCTTCTGCTCGCTTTGTCCCCCTCACACATCCTAAAGGAGAGGACTGTCAAATAAACCAGGTGAAAAATAACTCTCCTGTGGACCATGTCGAGCCGTGTACAGTCCTATGATTTTAAGGACATGAGGGGGGAAGGAAGTGAGCAATTAGTTCACACAATGGAAACCCGAGGAGACAATTTAATTTGGACACGGACGGGAAAAGGTTCTCAATTTCCAAGGACTGATAACCAACTCTCAACCAACCCTGCAGCCTCACGTGGAACCGGTGGAAACATCATCATGATTTTCGCAAGCCTTTTCTGGCAAGCCCCTATAGATTCCACAGCCGCAAGACTAAGGGATGCACCCACTTTCCTTCTGCACAAGACTACGGTAGCTCACTCTACTTCTCTACCCAGAACAGGTGGAGGAAAATGGGGGACCACCTCCTCTGTATCTTCTTTTTCTCCAGGACTGAGGAGTCACGGTCTGATCTTTGGTGTAAAAACAGCAGCTCTGCTATATCTTACATATTGTTTTATTATTTTCTCTTGAAATTCATTTGAGTGTTGATGCCTTTCAAGATGAAACACAGTTTGCACAAAAGCATTGTTCTAATTTTCAAAACCAATTTGATTCCATATTGAGAATGAGTAGTCTGAGAGAGATGCTGTATATTTCTAGGTACAGACACGTCTCTATATAGGTTGTTGCTATAGTTTGCATCCTTTCCATTTCTTAAATCTTTATAGTTGACTCACTCTGTATGCTTCGACGTGTCATCTGTTGTTCATGTCTTCTCATGCACATTAAAGTTGTCTTTGAAAGTTATCTGTCTTGTGATGAGAAATGGTACATCGTGTGGTCAAGCAGATAATTGTAAGAAGTTGTGTAACCTCTTTTAAAGACCAAAACTTGCCATGTGGCAGAAGAAAGTGCAGGTGCAGAAGTGGGTGTGCGATGATAGTTTTTAGTTGCAGTTGGTTGGTAGATCAAAGAAAACAATCTGCACACTTTGATCCACACCGTTTCTAAAGTTTCAGATGTTCAATTCATGGTTTGCGTCATTCAATTTTTTCTGTTTATTTTCATCAACTAGGCAGGCAGTAGTTATCGCTTGTCAGTAAAAACATCACCGTGGCACACGATACAGGAGCTACACATTCACAAGCTACCATAAAAATACTGACACTTCACAACAAACAGATCGCAGGTAAGTGTAATGTTCAAGTATATATTTCCCAAGTATACTTTATGCAGTAAGTATACTAATATCAAAGTACTACTTGTAAGTGTACTATTTATACCCCTTGGGACTAAATTGGCCCACTTTTAAGTATATAAAAATATATTTTTAAGTATACTTTGAGTGTAAGAATAGTAGACTTTGGGTTATTATTACTATTGCTATTATTGTTATATTGTTATTGTGAACGGATAATCCAAAAACTTCGAAAATTCTCACATGCTTTAAAATGCTTCTCTATCAAAAAGTAAGCAGAAGTCTACAAGTCAAGCTTACCTTTTTGTAAGCCTTATACTCTTTTCTATCAAAAGTACAAGTAGGCTTATAAGCCAAATATACTTAGACTTTTCTGTATACTTGTCAGTACGAGCCAAGTATACTTAAGTATGAGCTAGTGTGTGGAGGAGAATGGCCAGCCTACAGAAAAAAACACATTGAGTGACTTATTTTAAGTAAAGCTTTAAAAAATGCAAGACCTTAAAGTGGCAATTCTTAAGATCTCAGTCCTGGGGGATTTCACATTTCTATTTGAGTCAAAACAATGGAATTGTGCTCAGAGTTTAGCAGTCTGAAGTCTTTTTGTTGATACATGAACAATTTTTTCCGGGAATGTCATCACCCAGTCACCCGGTTCATAATACTACAAATGTATTATTATTGCAATACTTTCATCAGTGGGGCATCGGCTCAGTCACCATTGTGTTACCTTATTTGGCTATAGATAGTGACTTAACAGACAGTAGCAATCTTCGAGATTGTCACTTGAACTTAAATCTAAACAGAAGGTTGACAAGAAGAAATACACAATTTCATGGTTAGAGCACAATCCTCTATTTTTTCCCCTCTCTTCTGGGTTTTCCTTTCACTAACATACACAAAACATATACACAGAGGGGCTCCTTAAATGGACGATAACCCACTTAGGAGGAATGAATAATTCAAAAATGAAAATGGAGTGCTGTTTTCTATTCCAACAAACTCAACATCGAGGAGATACTTTGCATTTCAAGCAAACCTAACAGGAGCAGTCTGCTCTCTCATATGGCCAAGTGTTTATATATGCATCTTCTGTATGTATTGTTTTGTATGTTTAAAAAAAAGGAGGTAATGCCAATTTGCTTATATTATGAATGAAAGGGTTCACTGTCACACTTTCCCAGGGATTTATTTCCTCTCTAACCAGAACATTGTACATGTCATGAATTGCTTTTTCAACTCATTTTATGCATACACACACACACACACACACACACACATAGACACACAGTGGTGAGTGTCTCGAGTGCTGTAAATTATTCTGCGTCCTCTCTGCTCTGGGGATCTCAGAAACAGCTGAGGACTCGTTGTGGGTAGCAGGATGTTGACATTCACGCACCCTTCGTCTATGTACAGTATCTGGTTTCAGCCAGTTTGCAGTCGGGTTTCAATATCTTGCATCTGGATTCACTCAGGGGTATCTCGCATTCTCACATTTTCCCTGCTGGGCCTGGAGAAGGAATTCGCTCCAAAATTCCTTATTTTCCTCCGATCAAGTCCTTATTTGAACCTGCTAACTCTGGCGTTCACGAATTCCCCTGTAGGCACTGAAGTGAACATTTAAAATCCATTTACTCTGTGCATTCCTGTGGTCATGTTCAGGTGAAGATGATAGTGTGACTCATTTCCTGTGTGTAAAATCGTTTTATACTTTTATAAATACAATACCTTTTTGTTGATATCAGCAGATGAGGTCTAGCATGACAAACAAGTTGTATATTCCCTTATGAAAAAGTAGCATACTTCCAAGTTTATTTTATGAAGTATACTTAAGTAAAGTTCAAGTACATTTTCCCGAACTATACTTTATGTGGTAAGTATACTAATATCAATGTACTAGACTTGTAAGTGTACTACTTCATTACTTCTTGGAATTAAATTGGCCCACTTTTTAGTTTATAAAATATACTTTTAAGTATACTTTTAAGTGTAAGAATAGTATACTTCGAGCACACTACTAGTTTACATCTAAGTTTTATTTTGTACTGCAACTATATTATACTGATACTTGACTAGTTTAATACTTGTAGCCCACTTAATAGTTTATGAAAGTATACTCTCAATAAACTACTAGTTCAATAATTTGTATACTGCAAGTATACTTGTAGCCCACTTTATAGTTTATGAAAGTATACTCTCAGTAAACTGCTAATTTAATCATTTTTGTACTGCAAGTATATACTTGTTTACACTTGTAGCCCACTTTTTGTTTATGAAAGTACATTTTAAGGTAAACTGTCAGTAAACTACTAGTTTAAAAGTGTTTTCACTGCAAGTATACATGTATATACTTGTGGCCCACTTATTAGTTTATGAAAGTGCACTTTCTGTCCTATAACGTATAGTACTTAGTCGATGATTTATGTATTACATGAAGTTCATAAAAGGTAAACTGATTTTATTTTAAGTTTAAAGGAAGTGTTCTAATAGTGCACTTAAATGTACTTCTTTTTGATAAGGGTTAACAAATTGTTGCGTTACTGTTCAGGATTGACTTCTCAAAGAGAGAGAAAAAAACATTTTAATTGACACAGTACACAGTTATGGTCTATTGTGTACATTTGATTGCCTCTTAAGTACCGTATACAAGCAGCAAACTGGTTTGACAGACCACAGTCACATGATCCATGTAAATAAACAGGTTGTATTTGGAGACATTTCTATAGTAGCGTACAGAGTGAATCGCTTACAGTAACTGGGAGTGTGCTGAGACCTGAGTTTAAACCTTTTTTTAGCTAACACTCAGTGGTTTTCAGTCAAATTTGCGATGTATTCAAAAATATACTGGACAATTTTAGATGCAATGACTTGGCCCAAGCACAATATACATAAATCCCTACATTACGGCATGTACAGAAGAGTGTAGTGCTGCATCTGTGAACAAAAATGCCATAAAATATGATTAGCAAATCTTATTGTCAGTGTCAATAGAGAAATTTGATTACTCCTGTTTGCACCTGTTGCTCTATTTTAGCTTTTTATGATTCCATGGGGCCAGTATGGTGTCAGAATTTGCTGCTGTGAGCCAGGCTTTAGCAGCTGCAGGGCTTCCTTCCCACAATGTTTTGACAATATCACCACTGAGTCTTTGGTTATTTATGTTGTGCATAGCCGGGTCTAATAGAGTTGACCGTGTATATCCTTCCATTTATAACAGGTGATGAGTCAATGATTTATTGTGTTCACAACACAGTGGATGCCAGAAAAAGTTAACCTCAAACTAGTTGACTGTTTTTGGGATGCTCATTCCATTTTCCCATGTGGAGTATTTACTGTTCTAAAAGTTATGGAAATTAAGATGGGAGCCAGATGGCTGTTGAAACACAGAGAGAAGAGCTGTGTCTTCCTGTTTTTCGTCACCTACTGAAACATTTACGCCCAAGCGCCACCAGATGTCAGTGTTGAGTCACACATAGTCTGTCCCCTTGGCTCATATTGTTTTTGCTGTGTTCATTGGCTGCAGTCTGACATTTTCCCTGGAGCGATGACTACATCCCCACATCGTTTTCAAAATCCTAACAGTCATTATCAGGAAATGTATGGCTTACTCTGGATCAGGTCAGCGTCTACTTTAGATCACATTTGTTTGGTTTGCTCCTTGTTTTGGTTTAGGTTGTAGGATAATCTCATTTTACATAACATTGCGGAACGTGCCATTTAGTGGACACATTTTTAAGTGCCTCAAGTATCCTGGATTACACATACTGTACTTTTACCATGGGTGGGCCCTGAGAAATCCCAAACAGTTCCTGATTTTGTCCCTGTAAACTATTGCACAATATAACACCATTACTGTTACTAACCCTAAATGAAAGTTGGGTGAAACATTTAAAGGAACAGTGTGTAAGATTTTGGGGGATCTATTAGCAGAATATAACATTCGTAACTATGTTTTCTTTAGTGTATAATCATCTGAAACTCGTGTTTTTGTTAGCTTAGAATGAGTCCTTCATATCTACCTAGGGAGCGGGTCTTCTTCACGGAGGTCGCCATGTTGCTCGGCCATGTTGCAACAGTAGCCCAGAACGGACAAACCAAAACACTGGCTCTAGAGAGAGCCTTTAGAATTTTTACGTTACCTGAAGGCCACCATAGTTGTGAAACTGCGGTAACGTGAGCCGCAGAGTGCAAAGCCGTGGTACCAGCAGCCGCCGTCTGACTTCCGTTGCTCCTAAAGTAGTGTTAATATGGTAAGGATGGCCTCTGAGCGAGAGAAACGGCGTTACCACAGTTTCGCACTCTGCAGCTCACGTTACCGCAGTCTTGAAAACTGAGGTATGAACGGAGGGGTTTTCAGTTGGTTGCAATCTGCAACCACAGAGCTTAGTGTCGCCAAATCATACACACTGTACCTTTAAGTGAGATTAATGGCAAATCTGCAGTAAAAATACATAATACTGCTGAATGGTATAAAGCGTTTTCATTAACAATCATAAAACATCCTCCTCATCATCACCTATAGGCTGTTTTAGGAGTAGCTGACTAGTTGACTGGTCTGCTCGTCTCCGTGGAATAAGGGCCACCGTGCCATTATGTTATCTAATGGAGGATAATCTCACCTCCATCTGGCCGGCCTGAGCCACAGTCTGTTGTGCCCAGCAAGCTGGCCCGGCTGACTGGTGAGTAACAGCTAATGATGAAAGCGTCTCCTGCTCTGCTAGAAAGAAAAGCATGGAGCGAGACAAGCTGTAAGGGATGGAGGCGGAGAGGAGTGAAACAGACGGGAGTTGTACAATATACTAAAAAAAGCAAAAACACTTAACCAAAATTCCTACTTACAAGACAGCATCAAATGAGATTTGCACAAATGAATAGTGAATCTGGCATGAGCAGGTTACAGGACTGCATGTCTTAGATTAGAAATGCACCTTAACAGCATTCAGATAAATTACAATATACTTTGATGCCCACTGAACATGAAGCTATGATTCATTTTTTATGACATTTTATATGGCTTTTTAATGTGAGCTCATACAGTAGTCATGAGATTAAAGGGGAACTAAGCCCATTTTCAAAATTCATAAATGTTATTCCTATGGTCTAAGACTGTGGTTCCCAACCTTTTCCTTTTCCCTTTTCTGTCATTGAGTAAACTCACGACCCCCGCTTCATAGACAATGAATTGGGAAAGATGTTATAGATGACACTGAGAGCACTAAATTAACTCCTAAATTAAAAATGAAAAAAAATGCAATGTCAAAGTGCTCATACACAAAGTGCAACAGACATTTTCATTGGGATTGTCTAATTTTTACACAACAATTTGAGTTGGTGCTTTTGCATTCGTGTTGTAGCTTTTGCGTTTGTGTTGTGGCTTTTGCGTTTGTTCTGTGGCTTTTGCGTTTGTGTTGTAGCTTTTGCATTCATGTAGTGGCTTTTGCGTTTGTGTTGTGGCTTTTTCCTTCATTTTGTGGCTTTTTCATTCGCTTTGTGGCTTTTGTATTCGTTCAACCTTTCTCAGCCACCGTATCTTTGACATTAAAACCTCATCTCAACAGGAGTAAAACATTACAATCACTTCAAATAAAATTCTCTGCTCGGCTTCACAGTCTGACATCACCTTCTCTATCCTAAGTACTGTTATGTGTTTTCATTATTTTTTTAAAAGGTGAGAGAAGGTGTTTCTGTTTTTAATTGGTGGACAGCAGCAGATGTAGCTGGATAGCATAATAAATGCGGCCTGTGTACGCGATGCGCTCCAAAAAGCCTCACAGCAATGAGGCTGATTAGGATGTTATCTTCACTGAGGGAGCAGACGAGCGACAGGTGGAAATGTAACGATTGGTATTCAGCAACGCAGCGCCGTCTTTTAATGCATCTGCAAAGCCAACAGCACATGAATATTCACTGAGCAACTGTTAGCACAGCACTGAGTGTGATTTGCCCCTGCACTTCATTAGGCTAATTGTCTCCCCTCATTGCACTGCGGCCTCTTCTAACAGTTGATTCAGAACTCAATGAACCAACACAAACACTGCAAGGGACGATCATCAGAGTCCAGCTGAGGGAACCTGTGTGTTTTTTTGTTTGTGTATGTGCACGTGTATGCACACTCATGTGTATTCATGGCAGGGTATGTATGTACTGTGTGTGCATGTACTGCTGTACAGTCGTTCCACTTTATGTAATGTGCTTCTGTGTACATACAGTATGTTTGAGTCTTTCACACAGAGACACAAAAAAATGCACATATATTACACGTAATCTCTCTCTTCTACACGTGTATGCTCAGAAACAGACAAATGAACACAAGCATGTGCAGACATACATATACACACAAAAGGATCAACACATTCTCGTTCCCAACTCATCAAATACCGTCGCTTGGTCAGTGGCCCAACATTTTGAAATATGGCACTCTAGGTATCCCTCTAGCATCAGTTTTTTGGACGTGTCAGGGATGGCAGGTCACCATACGTTTGTTACATGCAGTGTCTTCAAAACAAACTTCCGTTTTCACAGGAAGTTAGGTTTAGGCAACAAAACCACTTAGTTAGGGTTAGTAAAAGATTGTGGTTGACTTTAACTCGACTAACAACTCACGTGACTAGAGAGTGCGTAACGTCTCATGTGACTAGTGAGTGTCTAGCAACTGGTGACTAGCGAGTGCCTAACGATTCTCGTGACTAGCAAGTGACTAATGACTCACGTGAATGGCGACTCGCAGGACTTACGATACTAATGAGTCATGTAGCTAATGGCTAACGTGATGTTTAGTTTCACACGGAACACGAACAGCGGACTCATGGGCGAAAGTCCTGTGCTGTCTCCAATCCACCCTTAGACTTTTCGCTCTTTAAAGGAGCAGTGTGTAGGATCTGGCGGCATTTAGCCGCGAGGTTGCAGATTGCAACCAATCGACACTTCTCTCATGTGGCAAGCATGTAAGGTGAGCTACGGTGGCAACGCGAAAACGCAAATTGCCCCATCTAGAGCCAGTGTTTGGTTTGTTCATTTTGAGCTCCTGTAGAAACATGGCGGCCGGCTTAATATGTATAGATATAACGGCTCATTCTAAGGTAACAAAAAAGACAACCATTCATATTTTCAGGTGATTATACACTAAAGAAAACATACTTATTAATATTATATTACATTTCTGCCAATAGATCCCCTTAATTGTTACACACTGGTCCTTTAATACCATGCCAGTCGCTCTGACTGTCTAATAATGACATGATAGGGTTTACATTGGAGTAAGTTGAAAGTTGGAGTTAGTGAAGTTAGCCATCATGTTACTGTTACTGTTAACTACAGCTGCATTATTTTCATATATGGAAAGTAATTTAGAGTGCAGGTGTAGTTAGAGTAACATGATGTGAAAAGAAGAAATGTCATCACAATTAGATTATTTTTCACTTTTGTTTTTTTTATGTAGATAACACTTTAGAACAAATCAGACTGCAAAGTGGATGTTGCCTGAAGGCCCTTTTCATAGCAGACAGCGTGACATGTCACAACAGGAGAAACAGAGGCATAGCTGATCATGTTATTAATGGCTGCTTTCAGTTCAGGTGTTCCAGAGCCCTGGCAGTGCATTATGCATGACAACTCAAAATGTCTATTGTTGAAAAATAGATGGCAAAGACGATGTTTCAACAGCACAATACTTCATCATTCATTCAGCATCACGGTGGAGAAAGAGTCAGAGAATGTCGTGTTAAATACTCACCGATCAAGCCACAACATCAGTATGTTTGATATTTATTTATTTATGGTTTATTTGATAGGGTCAGATACAAAATACATAGACAGACTGAACAAAAACATCTACACCAGTAGTTTAAAATGCTTTAGCTTCCTAATTCGTTTCCTAAGTGTTTTAACAGATTTTAAGGATTTCTTTGGGATGAATCGGGGAGGAATTTGGTAAAACTGGTGAATTTATGCAGCTATTTTATTCTCACAGAAACTCTAGAGAAAATCTGAATTAAAATGCTTTTTGCAACTAGGCAAACAAATTATTTTGGATCAGTAGCCATGATCAATTCACCAAGACAGATTGTCATGTTCTCATCCACAGTCCTAGGGAGAAATGGAAATTATATGAGAATTCACTCTTGAGACATCAATTCCAGTTCTTGAAAGAAACATCACTTTGAACCATCCACTCCAGTATAGGAGAAGAGATACTTCACTCCGTCAAACAATTCCCTCACCGACATCTCCGCTCTTGATTATTCACAAAATGTGTTTGCGGTACGTAGCTTGTATCTCTGTGTTAGTGTGGGGAAAGTGCTCTCCTCTCCACCAAAGAAGCTTTTCACCGTGGCAAAGGAAAGGAGAAGAATTATGAATGGATCATGACCAGATTTTGATAACGTTACTCCTTAGATAGAAATAAAACCCAAACAGAAGAATAACACACCTGATGCTGAGTGAGACAAGCAGCATCTGGTGGATGACAAATCATTTAATCACAGTCTTACATAATAATATGTATAATATAGCTGTATTATTATGTATTTTTAACACCCATAACAATTTTTTGCTTTGACATACATAAGAATTCAGTATGAATGACAATAATTCCCCCCGTCATTACAGACCTTTGTCAGTATTCCCTGTTTCGCCTCTCGTTAATCTGCCTGAATGGATTTTACCGTTTGGGCAGTGAAATTGTGTGCAGCTTCAGATTAGAGCAGCTACAAAAGGCTGGAAACCCATCTGGTCTTGCTGGGGGCGTTCTTATTCAATATGAATGACATAAGCATAATAATTCAGAACATCAGCATACCACAGCAAGCAGCAACTCCGCTGACGTCATTCCATATTTGTGCTTTCATTAGTAGAAATGTGACTCATCATTTATATTCCATTCTTGTGTTTTTTCCCCCTAACTTTTATGGTACGTGCACCGATTTGTATGAGAATTAGTGCCGCACATAAACATGCTCCTGACTGTATATTTTTATGGCTTCTATTAAAAAACCTAGCATTACTCATTCGTATTTTAAATTCATAAACCACAAATGTTGCCATTATTTATGCCGCGGTGTCTTTTTACTTGCAGTGCCCGACGTAATGAAATATAAATTTACTTAATCATCTTGCCTAGTTATTTATTAATGAAAGCTATTGCGCCCTATTTATAGACGGGACTGTGTTTCTCTATAACTTATGTAACAGCCCTGTACCATTACAGCAGAATGATCAAAATCCCAGATACAGTATATGCGCAAAGAGAGGAATGAACAGGCGAAATTAATGTTCATGCTGAACTGATTCACCCCTGATGCATAATTATTGGGTCCAATGGTAACTCTATGGCTGAACTTGAAATGCCGTATCTTAAATAGCACAGGTGTAATGCATTGTAAAGATGGCCTTCAGAAAACTTGTACCTCATCTATGTATAATATGTTAGCATGCACATTTCATGTTGCTCTGCAGTAAATTTTGAGCACAGCGTCTTGTTATTCTATGCATGAATGACTTTTGCCCCTAGGGTTGAGATTTTACTGTATTTTTTATTTTTGTTCTATCACTTTTTTTAATCACAGCCTACCCATCATTTAGCAGTCTGATTTATTCTATACTGCTCAGTGGGGTAAGGATAACATCATGATTATTTCAGTAGTCATCAGCTTAGCAGTTAAAAGTAGCACATGCGATGGCAGCAGCAGTAGTTTTAACCACCACTCCTTCCTTCCCTCCAGGATCCTGGAAGTAATTGGCAGCATGTCAGAGAGCTGCAGAGGGATCTATGGACCTTATTGCAACTCAAAGGAAAGAGCTCTCAAGCAGAAGAAAGGAGTCCTGACAGGGCCTCGTGTAACCTTGTGGCTTTAACTATTTATATAACATGCTGGACTAAGACACAACGAAAGAAAAAGACAAGCAAGAGAAAAAAAGACAGAATAAGTTAGATAATTAGATGGAAAATCAAGCCTATATATGCATCGGCTAATAATAATAATTTAAGGTACCAAAAATGTATTTAGGGCATCAGCAGAGAGAAGGTACAGGGTCTCTTTAGGGTCCCCATCTTGGTATTTGTCCGTCACCATCTTGGTTTTTGTCCGTCACCATCTTGGTTTTTGGCCGTCACCATCTTGGTATTTGGCCGTCACCATCTTGGTATTTGACCATAGCCATCTTGATTTGGCCGTCGCCATCTTGGTATTTGGCCGTCGTCATCTTGGTTTTTGGCTGGCGCCATCCTGGTATTTGGCCGTCGCCATCTTGGTTTTTGGCTGGCGCCATCCTGGTATTTGGCCGTAGCCATCTTGGTTTTTGGCTGGTACCATCTTGGTATTTGGCCGTCGCCATCTTGGTTTTTGGCCGTAGACATCTTGGTTTTTGGCTGTCACCATGTTGTTTTTTTGCAACCAGAAGTGACACGAGAGGGTGGAGCTTACTACAACCGAACTTTCATGAACTGAAAACACACTGTGAAAAGGTTAAAGTTGTAAGACGAAAACACAGACAAGTCCCAGCCCAGGCAACGCCATGGTAGCGGCCTGTCAATCACAAGGTAGCCACGTCCCTAAAGCATCCCCTGCTTTATGGTCTATTTGAGTCTAAATGGGACCATAATTTACTAAATGAAGATCATGCTGTATTGAAGAAGACTTGAAACAGTATTTCTATAAAGCCTTATCGTATTAGTCATTGCACTGGGGTCCTAAGTCCAGAGTCTGGTAAGTCTCACTGGCATAATATGCAATTAAGACCCCTTTACACCTGTCATTAACATGTGTCTCATATCCAGATTGTTGTAGATATAATATAACCAAATATCCTTCACACGTACACTGGTTGCATATCCTCATTAGAATCTAACAAACCACTGTTTCCTTTTTTCTAATTCCAGGAAACCTCACAGTGAAAGGTAATGGCAAGGGGCGTTGGGCTTTTGAATATGGCAACCAATCAAAGTGTGCTCTGTGGCACAGCAGATACTGCACAATAAATGGAGAGTTTCCAGACTTCAGTGGAAACCGCTCACTGTGCCAGGAAGTTGCCATTCGTTTCAGATGAGGAGTTTGTGAATGGACTTATTCAATCAGTTGAGATTTTTGATGAATTGAGTTGCACAATTCTTAGTAATCTGTGTGTGTAGTTGCACAAGACATTTGTGGTTATTCATTTAAAATGTTTACTGGACATACACAAACAGATCTACTCTCTTTTGTGTATGTGCAATGATTAGCTCAATGCTACAAATAGAAAAGCTCTGATATTAAGATAATTGCACTGCTTTCGCTCCACAATGAGTTATTCTTCTACCTGCATTCTTCTCGACCTGTGAGAGACTTTGCAAGGTCCCTGATTAATGTGGAGAAACAGCTGAATACATCCCTGATATTCAGTGGGTAATATAATGTACTAAAACACAAACTAATTATGTTTTTTGTGCAGCAGGTTGCATACTTGTCAAGGTCTTGGCAAGTATTCGCCAGTAGTTTTGTATTGTTTTGTACGGATATAATCAACACATTTAAAGCAACAGTGTGTAACATTTCAGGGGATCTATTAGCAGAAATGGAATATAATATTCATAACTACATTTTCATTAGTGTATAATCACCTGAAAGAATCGTTGTGTTTCCGTTAGCTTAGAATGAGCCCTTCATACCTGCATAGGGAGCGGGTGCTCTTCACAGATTCTGCCGTGCTGCTCCGCCATGTTTCTACAGTAACCCAGAACGGACAAACCAAACACTGGCTCTAGAGAGAGGCTTTCACATTTCTACGTTACCTGATGGCCACCATAGTTGTCCGACACACAAAGTAGTGTTATTATGGTAAGGATGGCCTCTGAGCGAGGAGAACAGCGTTACCCCGATTTTTCACTCGGCGGCTCACGTTACCACAGTCTTGGAAAGGGAGGAGTGACCGGAGGGGTACTCAGTTGGTTGCAATCTGCAACCACACCACTAGATGCTGCCGAATCCTACACACTGTACCTTTAAAGTTTTGCACCTTTTTCTAATACGACAAACTCCTATTCATCAAATGGTATTGTTTACCGTAAAGAAAATCGGTGATAGGAAAACACAGTCAAATGCTAATAAAGACAACACGGTCAAATATCTATATAACCAGATAGTCAAGCAAATGCACCTACCAGCACCAAATTGTGCCTTATCCAACACATTTTTCTGCTACCCCAGTCACAACCTTCAAAATCCGACTTGCACTTACAGATGTAATCCAAATTTGTTATACTTCTGTCTTGAAGAGATAATTGGTCTATCTAGCTTTCTGAGAAATGATCTATTAGTTATTCAGGTAGCTAATCACGCACTATAGTTATACATTAAGACTTTAACACACCTTAAAAATGTTTCCTCTTAGAACTCAAAGACACACAACATAAAGCATGCAAATGTTATTATGTGGCTATCTTAGTGATTGTATGCACTTTCCAAATTGTAAACCATGCAACGAAACCAGCATGTACAGATTAGTAGTAACCACAATATATACTGTAGGCTAATATCAGATAAAATAATGAGTGGGTACCCTGGAGTTTAATTGCACTGTTGAACATTAACTTCTAAAAAACATTTACTACCAACCTTGTGATGCTCACTATTGGCATAATAAATGTAAACAGTTTTGAAGTTGTTCTTGATATTCATCATAATACATAAATGCAATTATGGTAATCATTTAACTGTTTCACTTCCTCGTCATTATGCCCGTCTCTCTCGTTGCTCTCTCCTCACAGTACTGTACAGACAGTGCCTCTCTCTGTCTTCAGCCATGCATGCATGATGCACAGCTTAATATCATTAGATCATTGTGCTCTGATTGTTGCGGCACTAATTACACAGAGCAGAGAGCTACTGCCTCTATAGCAAAGTAGGCTGTTACATGTGTTATGGTAGCAGGGTGATGGACAGTAGGCCACAGGATGTACTGTCACTGTATCATCAAACTTTGAGTGAACACTGAATGTTGAACTACTGGTTCACTTTTATGGGATTTTTTTATTAAATGCTCAACAAATTTCTATTAGAGTTTAATGTAAAGGCTCTAAAGCCTTCTATTGGGAATCACATAGGCAACTTCAATAATGATACTAATTTGTATAAAGCTTTTAATTTGTTTTTATTCTTACTTTTTAAAATGTTTTCTATTTTATTTACTCTTATTCTATTTCTTAAAGCTGAAGTTGGTAACTTTGAGCAAATATGATAAAAAAGTGGATTTTATAAAACTGTCACTATATCCTAACAATAGTGCATAAGACAGATAATCTCCGGAGAAAAATCATGTCCCTCTGTGTCCTCCTGTGCTCCTAATGGCTTTTGCAAAAGTTCACAGCATCAAAGGAAAACAACCAATCAGAGACAGGCAGTCTCTAAGCAGCTATCAATCAATGCTCGCGAAACTCGCAAAACTCCGATCAAATGGTTAAACTAGGCAGCGCTGATCAAATATGAATCAATATTCTGTTACTGTAATTTCTCGCCTCAAATGTTTTCAGAAACATCATGTAGTGTACTGTTCAGCCGTAAAATGAGAACATTGCATTCCGCCCATCACCCGGAGCACAGCCAATAGGAAAGCTCTCTCTCTGAAATGTCCTGTGATTGGCCAACGTCTCCCGTCACTGGATAGATGTTTTAAAGCCTGAAAACAGAGCCATGATGAGGTGCAGAAGTCTAGTTTTCTCTCAGACCACTTGAATTACAATATGCCAAAAGATTATTATGGATTTTTTGCCCAATGATGCCAAAACCATTCTGCCTGCTGCAGCTTTAATAGTGACATAAACATGACTGTTGTCTTGTTGGCACATAACACTGTAATTTTGCCTTCATGGGAAACTAGTGTTGCTTTTGTCACACATTGCAGAGATAATCACATTCACACTCCATGTGACATAACAATCCATAAGAAGAGACTGTCTACTCCAAGACATGATCGTGTGATATAAATATGAAAAAAGTCAGTATGTCTTTGCCCTACTAGCAGATAGGGTGTATGTCCTACCGTTGTTGGGGACTGGCCACACAGTGGTTCGTGTTCAGGCTCTGTATTTAATGTGTTTTTCAAGACACAAGTTTATTATTAGCATTAAGTGAATGTTTGTAGGGAGTGACAAGGTCTGAGCCCAGACAGCAAATATCAACTCTATACATATTATATTCTGTATTCACATAATACATTCTCTGTTAATATTTGGACTACAATATCCTCTCTGTCCACTTAACACTCAGATTAGAAGCACTAATCCTTCTATCTTGGGGCAAATTGTGCAACGCATCCTTCATAATAACTGTGTCCAACCTGCAGTAGGCATGGGAACATTCTCCCTGGCTGCATCCTAATGGCAGATTAAAACACTATGGGTCTTATTGATGCTAATCAACACAACTAATTACTCCTCCTAGATAAACAAGCTTCTCATTAGTGCAGCAATTAGCCAGGTAATGAAACCCTTGTTTTTGGATGACTTCTCAATGTCATAAATGATAAAAGGGAAGGGACAGATCAAGATATAATACTTAGGAAACAGGGACATCTCTGAACAAAGGGCGCATGAGGAAAATGTCTTGATTCTGTAGGGGCTTTTATTTTGAAGATGTTTACTTGCATGCAGGGTTCTTTGCACCTCTAGGAGTTTTAATTGCAAAGCAAGAGTGCTCACTTACATTAAAGTCCTTCTTTATGGAGATTTTGCTGGATTGTCAATAGTCTCCGATACCTCTGGCACAAATATCCATATAGCAAAGTCCACAGTCATATCAGCAAAACTGTTTTTGTTTGTTCATTTGGGGCACATATGACCTGACTGCTGTGGTTATGTACGCGCAGGCAGGTAGTATGCTGTGACCGATCTTCCCTTGTTAGATAAATCATGCTCTGTGTTCTTTAGTTACTAGTTACAGTACTTTGCTGTTGCTGTTAAGTGTGGCTTACATTGCAGTACGTTCATGGACATAAACAGTAGCAGCATTTTTAGCATTTTACAGTCAAATTAGCTGTTTTAATGCAGTATAATATTTGTGTGAACGTGTTTATTTCTCTGTGTTGTTAGCCAAGATTGATTTCTGTTTGTCCTCGCCTAGATGACTCTCCTCATTGTTCTTCCACTTTAATGTCTTGAGTGTGTTTTCTTTCTCTTCATTCACAGTTCATGGACGGGTGTGTTAGGTAACCGTGACTCATCATAGAAAGGAAATGAGCGAAATGTGACACATTCTCTATAATATCTCTCTATCTAGTGCATAATTAAGATATAGAGTTCAGCGGCAGAAGTATTTTTTTTTTTCTTTATTGAAGTCAGGATATTTTTCACTCATAATTCTTATTATGCACAGACAAAACCAAACATGTGTTTTCTACATATTTTGAGCCCATAAATTGTATGATTACATATACAATGTTTGAAGTATAAAATACTTGTATTATATGCTAGATGTGTGAGCTTGTTTTGGAAGATCCACCTCTGGCCTACTGGACAGTTAAACAAGTAGTTTTACTGTAAAGTGGTATTCACTGTTAAATGTAGCTTTAAGACAGAACTAAAGTGGCTTTTATTTTGTAAAAAATTATCACTCCGGAGATTTTGATGTTGGCTTTCTGGGGGTAAAACCACAACCTAAGTTGTGAAAGCGTTGTTTGTCGTCAGTGTAGAATGTAAACGCTGCCTAAGCCGCATAGATTTAGTGTTTATCCCTCACGTCGTGTTTCTCAGAGCTGATCCATTGTAACTATGCGCATCAACACACCAAGGCATTATAGTCACAGAAAATGGAAAATAGCAGCAAGCACGTCTCCGAGTCTTGAACAGTATCGGGTGCCAGGCAGTAGGTAAGAACAGAAGAAACAAATCAACGATACTAACGGATAAAGAGTCTATTTTAGTTTATTCTGGGCAAACAAACTAACTAATTTCAGCTATAAGCTGTCATCAGCGTGATCACTTAAGACGTAATGCCACTTTAAATATTTCAGGTGAGACACAGACACCAATCAGGAAAGAGAACTACATGATTTCATATAATAGGAATCATCTGCGGATGCACCGCCAGGACATATCCTCGCGCAACAACAGAGGCGTGGCCAAAACAACCAGCAATACAATGAAAGAAATATATATATATATATATCTATTGGAAGCCCACATGGCAAAAGTCACTACATAAAAATAGAAATAGAATGGTGACACACTCATCAATAACACATAATTGATATATAGCCTCTATTGAGGAAAGACATGAATAAATCTATGCTTACAAACTGTACAATATATCCTCATGAATGCTCAGTGGCTCGTGGGCTGAAAATACCCAGCACTAACAAAGAGCGCGGGAAAAAAAACGAAAAAGTAGAGGGAATCAATCGCATGCAAAGTATAATTAAGAGCTATGACCTTGTAAGGCAGTAAAAACTTTTTTCCAAAGTTTACAGTGAAAATGAAAGAAGAGAAAAATCATAGAAAATGTATAAGGAATATAGTAAAAAAAGAAAGACATGTAGAAAAATAGATGTATTATAGCTGAAACGCGTTTGTTTGTTTGCCCAGAATAAACTAAAAAAAGACTCTGTCTGTGAGTGCCGGTGATTTTGTTTCTTCTATTACAGTCACAGAAGCCCACAGATTTGCCACCACAGATTTAACCAACGCAATCATCTTCATACATGAGGAGATGTTTTTTCTGCTCTTTTGGAAATCATCTCTCCCGTTTATTATTGTGCTTGTTGAGCCTGATTGTTCAGTGAGCCTGAGGCAAGCAATTTGGATATCGCTGAATGTATTTATTAACCACGCACGCAATCCTGTGACCCTGAAAGGTCAGTTCCTCTCTGAGCTGAAGGATGCAGCAGGGTGTAACAGGTTTTTTTTTATGTTTCTTTTCCAATATGCATTCATGAAATTATGCCTTTCAGGATTATAAAACCATAAAGAATATGTTAGTGAATGAAGAAAACATACATTTTGTGTTTAACTCACGGCTTTATGACTAATATATATATATATATATTACTGTAGTTTTGAGGCTGAACTGTCGACATACACAGACACACTCCATACTTACGGTCATAGCCTAACGTTAGTTTTTTACATCTGTCGATTGCATTCACTCTTCAAAAATCATAAAAGTGGTGTTAATTTGTGTAGATTATCTTGATGAACAAAATGTGTAAGTATCATAAACGTTTGTTTGCCACAGAGCTTATTTTCTTTAATAATCCAAAATCCAATGGAAAAATCCCATAGGCTTTTTGTCGAGGAAACCTAGGCAATGCTAATTTCCTGGTTTGCCTATAAAAATATGTCACCCCTACTGCACTTTATGTACACTACTAACTCTGTGCAACTGTTATATTGGCTGTTTGTGGTTAATAAACAAAATAGATACAATCCAGCAGTCGGATTTCTACAATTTACAGAAACTAAATTGAAAAAACAAATATTTTAAGGACCATTTGAAAGTCAAAGACCATTTTTTAAGAGTGAAGTCAGACTGAAATAGCAGTAAGTGATCATTTCAGTTAATCCACAGCATCAGATGAAAAGAATGTGTGAATGTGTTGGAACTGGTGGAGTTGAGTAGGAGAAGCAGTTTGGTCGATGATGGAAATTGTGGTGTAAAGTTTCAGTCGGGGTGGGTTTGCCGCTGTGTGACTCATCACATCACATCACCATCATCCCAGAATACTGTTTTCCCATTTGGGTGTGTGCATGTGTGGGTTCTGCCTATTTGTGTCAGCCCCACCACCACCACCACCACCAACCCCTCCCTCCAGCGTCAATCTCACTCACTCTTTGATGACTAATATATGAGATCTGCACATTTATAATGCAACAGATAGCATGGACAGAGAGGGGGAGAAAAATCGTGACGTACCCCAAAACGTGATTGACCTTGTATATAGTGTGATTATGCATTATATGAGTTCATGAAGGTGCACATGAATATACCTGTATTTTGAAACCCATTCGAAAAAAATCTAATTACATAAATGTCACAAGAAGTGAATTGGGCATAATTATTGCGCACTCTCAAGGTTTTTCTCTTCCCACATTTGAATTAACTGCTGTGATGAAGGCTCACTCATTAATACACTTTTGAAGTGATATACTCTGCGTGAACACCCACCTCATTTCTTTCAATGGATCCTGAAATTACCCTGAACTCTTTCAACTGCGTCTCATCCTCCTAGCATTAGCTGTAGGCAGTGGCATAGTGTAGAAGACAACAACCACTAATACAAAACAACATAATTACAGTAGTATAAATTCAAGATTTACACATCCCACAGACACGCAGCAACATTAACAGTCATTTGAAGTCGTGCATGTTTCTAACCACTTGATGGATGTAAGTCCAATATTCACTTCCCTTTTTAGCTTTGTTTTGGTCTCCACCAACTTCTGAAGAAAATATCTGGCTTTTCAGTTGCTAAATGGCTTTCCATTAACTACAATGTAAACCCATCCACGTTAATATTAAACGCTTAGGGAAAGTGTTGTGGTGACATAGTTTAAAGAGCGAAAGAGACACACAGGGCGGGGGTGGAGGGGAGGTGGATGGGTCCAACAAACACAGGGCTTTCATCCAGGAGACTGCTGTTCGTGTCCCATGCGCCACGTTACAATCAGCTGTTTGTTTGTGTCCCGCGTTCACAGCGTTCAGTGTCATTTTCACAGTAGTAGTTTTAAGCCCAACCATGTTGTTTTTTCCTTAATCTAACTAAGTGGTTTTGTTACCTAAACCTAAGCAAGTGTTTTTGTTTAATTCACAACATTAAGCACGTGTTTACTGCAACCAAAAAGTGACGCCGAGAGGTCTGACAAAGTGTCAGTATGTGACGAGTTGGGATGAGAACGTGTTGAGATATCATATCATTGTACGAGGATACGTTGCTTTAATATATCCAATTTAGCAGAAAAGCAGAAAATCCGTACCTTTGAGGAAATGGAAGCATCCGAAACATCTGGCGTCTCTAATTAATAAATGACTAATTGATTATCAAAATAGTTGTTGAATGTTTTTCTGAAGATCGACTAAGCAATTCACTGACCATTAGTTTCAGCACCATTATTTTAGTGCAACTATCAGTCTGATACTACTTAAATCATGAATTTGTTGTCCAAACTGAGTGCAGGCGGGTTTCTCCTCAAGTGCCTTCATGTTTATGTCCACAACCAGCAGACTCAAAACTCCTCCAGGTATGAGCCATAAAAAAAGCATCCTCTCTCTTTCAGTGTTTGCTAACAGTGAATCAGCTCCTGCGTGCACACACACACCTCTCCCTGTCTTTATCTTGATGAAATGTTTTTCTTTTTGGTTCTTGTGAAGCCGTAGGCCGCATTTCGCAGCCAGGGCTTTATGATTCAGAGAGCGAAGAGACAAGCGCCTCAGGCGGAGTGCAGTCAGCTCAGATCATTTGGTTGGAAACAGTCATGGTCTTTTATGTCATTTTGCTGGGAAATCTGTGAAACCATAGTTTGGTGCTTCCAAAACAACATCTGCCGGCTTTCCAGAGAACATCCTGTTGCATCCAACTGTTTTAACTGGAAATATTTAGAATACAAGGATGCCGGTTTATTGCCGAGATGCTGCTGCAGTTTCATGACTTGAATTTGTGAGCACTGCTGAAACATCACATCTGTGTGTGTGCAGTTTGTGTGCTTAGGTGTGTGTGTTCCTTTGTGTGAACACAACTCCACTAAGCCGTGTCCTCAGCGCTTAGTGTACACCGACCACTTAGCACATGATAGGTTGACCCCAAAAGGTCACAACACAGCGTGTATCCATGGTGACAGCTTTGCCAGTAGAAAAACGAGCTGGGATCAGAGCTGCGAACTGATCTAAATCGGTACACAGATCTACGTGTGCGACCAAATAAACGCGCAAACATATGCACACACACTGCCGTCAGGAGGATGTTGGAAACGAAGGCGGAGAATGAGTTAAGGTGGAGAACGAGATGGAGGAAGTATAGGGAAAAGGTTTAAGCTTAAACTGCTGGGATCCTCTATTCATTCTTAATTTTTATCCTCACTGAGCTGCACAGAGCGGAGGGACCAGCAGACGCGTTCGCTTCACATCCACATGGGTTTTTTATAGACTTTGGTAATTGAAAAGACGTGTCAACTATTCTCCAAAACCCTCTTATTCAAAAACGATTTTACTGTTCCTCTTAGTGAGCTCAGCAACTGGGCGAGCTTAGCCACGAGACTGGATAAATACTATAAATGGATGTTAAACCAGAGAGACAAAGATAGAGACTCATTTTTCAAGCTTGCTGAGGCAATGAATGTGCATTGTCGTCATGGTCACAATTAACTGTTTGGCCTCTAAGGTTAATCCAAATGTACACTACAGGAAATATAGTTCTGTTTGTAAAACGTTCATGATTGCATTCACTTTAAATAGCTAAGTAACTAAAAGTGTATAGATTTATAAAGATATGTTTTGACTTTATATGAGTTTTACTTATTCGTAGAATTGACAGCAGTTGAACCGTAGCTCTCCAGTTACCACAAATAAGTTTAATCAAGTGTGCTATTAATATACCTCTTCTAAACTTAAAATAAGAGAGTATACTTTCAGTTTACTTTTTATGAACTTATCAAAGATATACTTAACAAAAGTATACTTAAGTATACAGAAAAGTCTCAGTATACTGTGGCTCAGAGGGTAGAGCCGGTGGTCCACCAAACGGAAGTTCGGTGGTTCGGTCGGTGGCCGGCTGCTCCGGTCAAATGTCGAAGTGTCCTTGAGCAAGACACTAAACCCCAAATTGCTCCCGAAGGCTGTGCCATCAGTGTGTGAATGAGTATTTAGCCAAGTATACTTGGCTTATAGGCCTATTTATACATAATATTTTGATCGAGATATACTTAAGAAACGTATAATAAAAGTATTCTTGCCTTATAGGCCTAGAGAAAGGTATACTTGGCTTGTTGTTACTTACTTTTTGAGAGAGTAGCCTATTAAAGTGTCTGAGAGTTTGTAAAAGGATGTTTCGATATGAATTTACTTTAATTCATCAAGTATCCATGGAGGCATGCGAGTACAACACATTTTTATTTTTATTTTTTTTAATCTCATCACAACTGATCAAGACAAATAGCAAAAGGAGCAAGTCTCTTGATGTAATACACAAATCATTGACTAAGTACTATAAGTTAAAATATACAAAGTATACTTTCATGAACTAAAAAGCAGAGGTGCTTACAAGTCATTTTTGATCGAAGTCAAGTCTCAAGTCACTGAGTGCGACTCGAGTCCCCACCTCTGTTAAAAAGTGGGCTACTAGTATGTACAAGTATACTTGCAGGATAAAAACTACCTAAACTAGTAGCTTACTGAGCATATACTTAAAAGTGCACTTTCATAAACTAATATGTGGGATGCAAGTATAAAACCAGCAAACTATCAGTATACTTATAGTATCGTTGCAGTACACAACTAGTTTACACCTATTTTGTACTGCAACGATACGATAAGTATACTGATAGTTTGCTAGTTTTATATTTGTATCCCACATATTACTATTACTATTCTTATACTTAAAGTATACCTTAAAGTATACTTTTATAAATTAAAAAGTGGGCCAATTTAGTCTCAAGAAGTATTAAAGTAGTTCCCATACAAGTAGTAGTAGCTAGTACATTGATATTAGTATACTTACTACATAAAGTGTACTTGGGAAATATATACTTGAACTTTACTTAAGTATACTTCATAAAATAAACTTGAAGTATACTACTTTTTCGTAAACACCTTAACCCAAGGACCTGCTCTCCTCACTGAATCTGGATCACAATCAATCCCTTAATTATTCCCCGCAGGAGATGGCCTCTGTTTATGCCAATTTTAAAAAAAGTGTGTTGTATCAATAAACAAGCTCACGCAGGAAATCATCCCACCACAAGGGCAAAACATTGTGGATCACTGTAAGAGAAGGCAATAGTGTTTAGACAGACACACGCTTTACAGCAGGATTTGCTATGCACTTGATTTAAAAGCAGATGTGTTTTTTCCCAAAACAGTTTCTTTTTAACTGCATATGAACTATCCTCCCTGTCAGACCATAAAATGTGTAATATGGTGCCTCTGCATCCAATATGTACTAACAAATGTGCCCCTTCCCTATCATTTTTAGAGGTAGGTGTTTTGAAAGGTTTGTCTTTTTTTAGATGCAGTGGTTGTGAAACCTCTATAATCCATTTACATCGAAGTGAGGATTTGCCACCCGATCCTGTTTCACTCTTTTTCTCTCTTGCATAAAAGAAGAAGAGAGTGGGATCTCTCTCTCTCTCTCTCTCTCTCTGCCACTCTGATTGCCAGGTGAATGAGTCACCCTGTTAAATAGAACATCTGTGTGCCACATTATCAGCTGTGAAAACAACAGCTGGCTAAACCCTAAAAACAAAATAATCACATAACCTAATGAGTGTTGCACAAATGAGACGAGGTCGTCAAAATTATCAACAGGGAGCGTTCCCTCCGGACCTTATAGTCACAGGTGGCTGGTTTTACTGATGAAAGCTGCTTTCGTAATAGAAAAACTTGGCTTATTTAACAACATCTCAAATAAATGTACATGGCTCCTTTCTATGTTGTTGTGACGGAAAACTAATCACGCATTACTACTAAAAGAAAACGAAATATATAACACCCATTACCTCGGCTCGAATTACTCACGCATGCAAATAAGTTGGTAAAACGGAGACAATTTAAATGTATTTTGTTTAATTTACTGTATGAATAGCTTGCCACTGTGTTCCTTATACTGTATGTTGTCCAATAAACTTCAGTAAAGCTTATTTGTGAGTGAAAGTATAGTAGATTTGGCTCCATAATTGTTTATGATCTAATGATATGGCAGGCTATACGAGCTGTTCGAGGTTCTTCTCTAAAATCAGTTTGGATTGTCAGATGGATCCCAAAACTAC
>CAKALG010017367.1:0-26955 GCA_916700815.1 Helicolenus hilgendorfi | reverse complement strand
AATTTGAATGTGTCTATAAATGTTATATTGCCATACTTGATGACCGTTTTATAAAAGCAATAGCTCACTTCAGATCGTGATATGTGGTGATTGTATCACAGCTTATATCACATCGCGTCAGGCCAAACAACGGCCCTTAGCTGTGATATAATCACAACATATCATGGCCTTTTGTGAGTTACTGCTTAAATACACTGCATCACCTCCTGAGCAGAAGCTCTTTAGATACTGTGCAGCACTGTCAGCATTAAATCATTTGCTCAACAGTATACCCACTGTACCTTTACGGCAATATGCCAACTCACTTCAGCAATATGATTGCTTTCTCAGCACCTTCTTTCTTTCCTTTTTTCTTTCTTTCTTTCTTTCTTTCTTTCTCTTTTATTCTCGTCAAAGGATGTTGTTGGATGGGTCATCAACTGTTACTGATGAGATTAAAATGCAGCTACTAAACCTGTTTATCTAAATGAGGTCACTTTGTCATTGGCAAGGGCTTTGACAGATATAGCAGTGAGACTGACATGACAGAACATGTCTTGATCGGCTTGGTGACACTCAATGGAACTGAACTTGATTGCATTAGTTAGTAAATGCTGTAATCTTTAAAAATGATGATAACATTGCTATACATGTGGATAATTACCATGATGAAAAGTTCCCGAAAATGCAAATATCCCTCATTTGTTCTTTAGTGATGTTGAAATAGGCGTCCCAACAGGAAGGAGAGAAGTCTGTTAGCAGATGTTACAGGAAGTCCTGTATGTGACAGAAGTATTCACACAGTATTTTCACATTAACCTCCTGCTTAAAGTAGTGTTAATTGGAAGATAATACTTTTCACACATTTACAAAATGACAATTCCCACTAGCATGTTATATGACATAATATTTTCATGGTGAGGTCACCCATCCACTCCCAAGTCTGAAATGATTTCCTGTGGAAGGATACACATGTGACGTCAAAGCCAAAAACTCCAATTCCCTTCATGCTTAGTGTAATAGAGTAATGATATAGTCTCTGCAATCATCTTAAGTTAATTTCAAGAAATCATTAGTATCTAATAAGCAGGGTTGTGTATTAACAAGAAACGGGTGACGATTCAATATATTGCGATTTTTTTTTTTTAAATCTAATTTTAGGAAAACTGTCATAGGATAAAGAGACACCACCATAGGTATGAATACCCAATTTATGTAATGCCAAGACTGTTTAGGGACCCCAGCATGCAGAAATATTAAAATATACCATTTTAGAGTAGGCGAAAATAACACATTTATACCGCATTCAAAAAACGACAGGGTTTTTGCTCAAAACTGCATGTGATTATCATAAAGTGGGCATGTCTCGTGGGTACCCATAGAACCCATTTTCATTCACATATCTTGAGGTCAGAGGTCAATGGACCCCTTTGAAAATGGCCATGCCAGTTTTTCCTTACCAAAATTTAGCATTACTTTGGAGCATTACTTAGGGTCCTTTGCGAGCATGACATGATCGGTAATAATGGATTCCTTGGACTTTCTGGCTTTAAAACTGAACCTGCTACAACCTCTGAAAGACTGAATAGCGGGCAATCCCCCCTACTAATATACTAAGTATATTTAAATGTTGGGTTTATTTTTTTTAGATATGAATGTATAAAAGCCATGATACTGATCAGTCTTACTAACCCTCTCCCTTGGCTGCCTGTCTTGAATGGTGGATGACATCAGCGGCAGCCAATCAGCGTAAAGATCTGAGCCTGTGTTTGGAACTGACGTGTCTTTGTATTTTAATTTAAAGCTGGGAGATTTTGAAATATCTTTGTACTAAAATTCCCTAGAAAGCCCAACTATTTCTTCCAGTCCCTCTGCTTTCTTTTATCACTCTCCACTTACGCGTGCTGGTTTTCTTCATGCTGTTCTTCGTACTTTATTGGCAACTCACTTGGGGAAAAAGTCCTGCCAAAAACAAAATGATGTTGAGTTTGTGTGTCTTCTATGAGTGAGTAAGTATGCGTAAGTGTGTGTGATGCTCACATTTCGACACTGCTTTCCTTAAAAAGAAACGTTGAAGTGATTATGTTCCCTGTGAGGATTGCTTACTTTGTGGAGTTTTTTTTTTTTTTTACTCAAATTTACGGGAAAACAAAAATCATCATTACAGCTGTGATCTGTAAAATCTTTGAAGACGGGAGTGTGAGGCAAAGCCGAGTGGGTGGCATGGAAAAGGAGGAGCCAAAGGAGGGGAAATCATTCCCTTCCTCTCTCCACTGACTCTTCCACTGACCCTTGGCCACATCTTTTTCTGGCTGTGATGTGCGTGAGTGTATGTTTGTGTTGGCTGCGGAGCATCCTTCACGCGGGATCCTTCTGCTGATGTCACATTCCTGCCGGTTAAGGCACACACACACTTATGTACGTCACACACACCAGTCCTACAGGAAATGTGTGTTTCCTTTTACGATCCTCCTTCTGGTTCCCATTAGAAGCACAAAGGAGAATGTCATCCACTCTTTTGCTGCCAGACTGAAATTTTCTCTCCACGTTCCAGTGATTCAGTGACCACCACCACAGCCAAGTTGTTTCCGGGCATTTTGAATCTTATCCTGGGCCTTTTTAAAGAAATCTAGCAAACATTTTGGAGCTTTAAATACAGCCTTTGTCACTCTACTAAAATGGAAATGATAAATAAAAAGACAGATCTATACGGGTGTATACGTTGGCAGACTTGACCACTCAAAATTGACAGTAATATCTGACACATGGAACCTTTTCACACAGATGTAAATAAGCAGGAATCACATTTCTAGCCGACGACAGTGCATTTTGTGGGCTGAAATGACAACTGTCGCTAGCTGATTTTACTATCCGTAGTAAACTAGCATGAGCCAATGCTTTGGCGGACAACTCTGTCTCAGGCCAACCTGGTCTCACTGGAAGGCGTGTAAATAGCACGAAATTACGAAGGCATTCCGCCTGTTATGAGGACGCATTTTAGGCTTTCCGCGTGCCATTTGTACGCCACGCAACAAAATCACTTCCTTTAGGTAAACTAAGTAAAAGTAAAAATACGGAAACAGCGTAACTTATGTACGAAAAAAGACGTCACAAAAAAACATGTGGCAAACGTTACTAACATAACTTACAAAACAAAACACCAGTCTCAAATATTGGTCTCCTGGTTAAAATGTTGTGTGTTTGTTGGACCCATCCACTTTCCCTCCCGCCCGCCATAAGCAGTCTTTCTCGCTTTTTATTCTACGTCATTAGCTCTGAGCGTAGCATATTCACGCAGATGTGTTTAAATTGGACTCAGTACAGACTACATGGCGTACAAATGACACGGCAAAAGCAAGAAAGGTGTTCTTATTGCACGCTAAATGCCTTACGCATTATCGTGTCATTCAAACGCCGTTTTGTGCGAACGGGCTGCTCAAGCCGACTTTTCGATGTTTTGATATTCCTGCTTATTTGATGTAAAATAAGAACTTGTAAAAGGATCTTAAATATACCCGTGATGGCTGCTTACATGCTTGAAGACAGAGGCTAAATGGTCAGAGGTTGTTTGCTTATTCAGGCAGCTTTGTTGAAAAGAGCAAGCAGGGAAATTAAATATCCATTTCATGGCTGTTTGGTCTCCTACAGACTTCCTAGTCATATTCCATCATATTCTTTATACAGATGGAGGCCTTTGAAATCTATTAAAACACGTATCCTGTATCTCATGTCTCCTGTTTAACATATTTTTCCTGTTTTTCAGCAGCATCTCTCTCTTTCCTCTTTGGTGTTTTCAGCTGGGCTCATTATTCACCCTCACTAATGATCAGCCACAATGCATCCTGCTGCGGCAACAGAACATGAAACAGCACTAAAACCAAAGTCAATGCATCAGGAAGTCAAACATCTGGAGGGATACAGATGAGGGCAGGGAGGGAGAGGAAGAATTCAGCCAGACATCTAACTGCTGTGGGACAATTTGATCTAATTAGTAACTTCTGTTTTCTCAAGAGCTTTCTCTCTCCCCAGCCCCCTTCAGTGTGTGTGTGAATGTGTGTGAGGCCATTGTAATGTACTTCCTCATATGAATTCCAGCCAAGGCCACAAGCCGAGGCCTGTGTGAGTGTGTGCGGGTGGGTTTTTTGCTTTTGAAGGGTTTTTCTTAGGCTCACACTCGTTTCCACTCAGGAACAAGCGTTTCTGAGTCATTTGCATCAGTTTCACCGAACCCTTTCCCTTCCCACGACTCTGACCTGGTACATCCTGATGCATTGTTCAGATCTCCACATTCATTTCCCACATATATTTATTACATTTATGGCTTTCCCATCCAAATCCTTAACGCAGAAAATAATGTCTCCCTCAGGAGGAATCATCGCTTTACACAAAAATAATCCCAGTTCTTTCACAGCATCTCAGGTGTCACCCACAACCTGTTTCCTGGTTTCCTTCTGCTTTCCCTATTTTAACATCTCGTTTTTTTAATTCTATTTTTTTCTTTTCAGAAACTTTTGTTTAATGTTTTTTTTTTTTTACCAAAAGAACTTCTAGAGTATCCTCAGCCTCTTAAATTATATTTTCTTCAAGGTACCCTGTGGAGGTTTTGACCACCAGTAACTCTATGGAGCAGAGTTTTGTACGTTTAATGAAGAAAGTACCTTCAACATGTTGGCCTCAAGGATACACACAATGTGTTTTTATATGAAAGGGTTAGTCATAAAAACTTTCCTTTTAACAATGTGCTGCAGATCTTATCCCTTCTAGTGTCCTACTCATTTTCAGATACGTGTGCCTGCTCAGCCCGTTCGCACGAAAAGGCATATTAATGCCATGATAATGTGCAAGGCATTTAGCGTGCAATACGAATGCCTTTCTTGCTTTTGGCGTGCCATTCGTACGCCATGTAGTCTGTACGGAGGCCAATTTAAACGCATCTGCGTAAATGTGCTACGCTCAGAGCTAGTGAAGTCGAATAAAAAGCGAGAAAGACTCCTCATAGCGGGCAGTTGACACACGACCTTCAACCAGGAGACCGGTGTTCAAGACTGGTATTTTTTAGTTTTTGTCACATTGTCACGTTTATGACGCGTTTTCCATATTTATGCTACGTTGTTTCCGTACGTATTTTTCTTAGTTTCCGTACTTATTTTAAACCCAACCATGACCATTTTTTCCTAAATCTAAAACTAAGGGGTTTTATTGCCTCAACCTTAACTGCGGACGTTACCATAGTTTTTTTGCTCCGCGTGCAAATGACACGTTAAATGGCTAAAATGCGTCCTGATGGAGACGCGGAATGTCCGTGTAATGTCGGGGTATTTACACGCCTTGCCATGAAGGCTGGCCGTGTTGGCTGGCTTGATGGTCCTCCTTCTGTCAGTCAATCATAACCAGCGGTGGAATGTAACTAAGTACATTTACTCAAGCACTTTACAAATTTGAGGTAAAGTATTAGAGATACTTTCCATTTTATACTACTTTATACTTCTTCTCCACAACATCCAGCAGTCATATTTATCTAAAAACATTGACAGGGACAATTTTACAGCACAATGAATACTTTAACTTTTCATACTTTACGTACATTTTGCTGATAACAATGTGTAATGGAGTGTTTTGACAGTGTGATATTAGTACTTTTACTTCAGTAAAGGATCTGACTGCTCATAAATCTTGGCTGGAAAGTGTGGTGGCCAAACTGATTCACCATTTTTCATAGATTATATATTGGGTCTGAATTAGGTCAATTAAAAAAAAAAGAAATACAGCCAAAGTTTAACTTAAACTAATTTAAAAAAAGTCACTGGATCACTCAGATTTATTTATGATATAGTTTTCAGTGCGCAGTAACACCAGAACATGGCATGAAGCGGTCTAGTGGTAACAGATTGTAAACAGTGCGCCTACATCAGTGCAGCTCTCCACTTCTTTGATATCTGATACGAGTGTGCTGCTAATGACAACATACGTAACTGTCCAGATGGCTTTCAGCCCTTTGAGCACAGAGCCAAGTCCAAACTGTGACTGTCCTTCACTTGTCTCTATGTGTGTGTGTGTGTGTGTGTGTCTGTGTGTGTATGTGTGTATGTGTGCGTGGGGTGGCTGGAGGCACACACTTAGACACACAATAAACTCAAGCTAACACGTGGAAACAAAGAGTGCAAAACTATTTATAGAGTTGAAAAGTCATGGGGGGGCAGCAGTTGGTGTGTTGTACTTCGTGGAAAGATCAACTATGATTATCTTACATCCTGTGTTGCAATCACACACACACACACACACACACACACACACACACACACACACACACACACACACACACACACACACACACACAAACATACAAACAAACACACACTTTCCTGTTTGTCAGGTGCAGAGGAAGCCAGATACAGCGCCCACGCAACAACAAACTAGAGAGACAGTGCTAAATAAAAACACGTCCATGGTGATTTTTCCATCAGTTATGAACATCAAAGATGAAATCAGTTGCGGATGGAAGATTTCAGTTTACTGCTGTTGGAATATCAGTGTCACACAGGTGTGACTGTGTGACTTCACATTGAGCAGGGAATTTAGCTACTTATTGAAAAGTGTAAAAAAAACACAAAAGCAAATAGATTTAAATGTCTATCCTTCCTTCAGTGAGGTGAGTCAGAGTTGCATCAGACTTTCAGGTGACGTTTATCATACTTTCATACTGCTGAACCACATGAAGTGACTTTGCAAGATGTAAATACTGTATGTTGCTTTTTTTATATGCAAATCTCTGCTGGGAATAGAGGTGTTAGAAGATTTTTCTAAAACACTAACTGCAACTTGATTACTCTTCTCTTTTTCTTTTCATCAGCACGCTCAAGGATGTGAACACGAGGGCTGCAACTAACCATTATTTTCATTATCGACTGATCTGCAGACTATTTTATTGATTAATCGGTTAATTGTTTGGTTTATAAAATGTCAGAAAATAGTGAAAAATGTCCATCCCAGTTTCTCAGTGTCTAAGGTCTTTAAATGCCTAGTTTTGTCAGTCCAAAACCCAAAAATATTCAGTTTAATATGATTAAAAACGGAGAACAGAGAGGGTGAAATCAGCATTTTCCGACATTTTTGCATGAAAAATTACTTTAACGATTGCTATATTATTATTTTTCTGTCAAACGACCATTCGATTAATCGACTAATCGTTGCAGCTCTAGTGAATACTAGTTACATCTGAACATATGCTTACTTACTATACTGTATGTACAGTATTGTCACTGGACTGCTATTATTATTTCTTCAATAGTTTATTTCTCTCTGTCAGCTTCCCATGAGACAGCATTTTTCATCTTTTGGGAAACAGCATGTCCACACCCTTGAATAATGTGGGGACACCTTGTGTGAGAGACTGTTAATCCACTAATGTCTTCGCTAGGAAGAGACTCTGCTGACGAGACAGAAACTCCCTGAGCCTGGAAACAGATGGCTAGGAGACAGCGATGCAGAGGATGCACTGAGTCTAAAGATTAAGTTTCGTAAGGGATTTTGATCGGGCTCGCACTGTAAACTGATGATTAATTATATCTGTATAGGAAATTTAAATTGATTATCGGGAACGAACACATGCGTGAGAATGATTTTTCAAAAGCAGCAGCAAAAGACAGTTTGTAGACATGTGCTTCTTCATCCCAATAATAACTGCTTTATTGTTGCCATCAATCGCCACCGCCACCATCACCACTAAATTACTGTACTGAAAGTGTAGTTCTGCATATGAGAAGCACAAGCACGCGTTCAGACCACACTGTGGTCAACAACACTCATGTGAGAGGAAGCATGATGGGAAAGACTGCTCATCCCCCGGCTGAATGAGCTCATTGAGAGTGGACCGATCAGCAGCTCCTCCACTCATATGACAGCTGATCGAGGTCATTCACCAGCCAGGTCAACCGCTCACACGGCACACACCAAAAACTGAACGAGCAAAGTCATCAAAGGGACAAGCCGGGCAGCAATTTTGCCTGCATTAACCTGGTTTCCTTCAGATATAATCATCATCATTATCATCATCATCATCATCATAAGCCTCAGAAACAGTCAGGTTATCCAGAAGCCGAGTTTTTTTGTCCCAAATCAAAATTTAATAAGTTAATGATTCATTTGACCTCAGAAAAGGACTCAGACTGTTATTAGTTTGGCTTTGAGTTTTCTTCATCAGCTGATAGACTTTCATCAGTTGTCATAGAGACTGCTCAGTAGACATGTTAGTCCAGTAGCTGGTACAGTTTCTGCTATCCCCAATGGTCGCCTTGAAATGCAAGGCTCAACTTTAATGTTTTTTTTTTTTCACTGGCCTGTAAGAAATCTACTTGCCCGAAGTCAAGTTTTACTTGCCCTTGTACAAATTGTTTTATTTATTAACGTTATCAAATAACAACAAAGACTAGTTAATTGACTAAAAGTTAATTGTCATGTATAATCTTTATTTAAGTAAATTAATCTGGAGTCTCACCCACATCCTCTAACACCACCCACCTAAACTCCTTTTTACAGGATAAATGCTCATAAACTTGGTCTTTACCCGCCACCATTTTCTCGCAAGTGCCCAGTCGGTGCTGCGCATGTGCATTTGTTTGTTTTGTTTGTCTCTAACTGTTATATGTCTGAAACTTTGTTTAATATGCTGCTGTCTGTCTGTCTTGGCCAGGACACTCTTGTTTTTAACCTCAATGAGGCTTTTCCTGGTTGAATACAATTTAATTAAAATAAATACAAAATGAATCCATAGAACTTTTCAGATTTATTGTCCATGTTTGTTTATAAGCATAAAGGTTTTTTTCTTGATCTTGGAAAGGTCCACTCATTAGCTACTGTTGACATGAAGTCAAACAACTCTGTTTCCAAGGTCAAAAATGAACTTTCATGCTTAGTTTCATTTAGCTTAGCTCAGTATGGAAAATCCCATGTGATTCCTGGGTAATGTGATGATCATGTGGTGCAATCACATGGGACATAAAGTATATACTATAGGACAAGTATTCACTTGAAAAAAACATTTTCATGTGATAACACGACAAAACGTGGTAAAACACATAAAATCACATGGGAATTTTGTGTCTGGAATTACCTAAATTTTAATCTCTGTATGGGCGTAATTACTCCTTTGATCCAGCAGCTCACAAAGATCATAAAGTCAGATTTATAGGCACACCGTCTTTCAACTAAATGTTTCTCCTTTTCACTGAGACGCCGTTTTGTAAGGCTCAAGACAAGCCTTTTTTTCTTTTCAAGGCTACTTTCTCTGTTCGACAATCAAGACACTGAAAAGCCTCCTACTACAAGTATGTTTGAGTTACGACTCCGTCTGTTGTAGAATAAGAGCTTGTTGTAGGACAAGGCACCCTGGGTCCTCTCACACATCTCAATGGGACACTTTGTGCTGTGTCCACTTCTATGTGGGGGTTGTCTGTAAACACCCCCAGGAGGCTTTATTAGCTCCAGAATCAAAGTCAAGACTTGGTAGAGAAATACGACTGGCAAGAGAAGAATAAAACTCACAGTTATAAAATAATACTGCTAATTAAAAGGATCCGCATGGGATTAAGAAAAAAAGATCACAGATAAAATGTAAGATGATTTACCGAGATTATTTCCATTTTACTTTTTTTAACCTCTGTCCGTGTTTCTCTTCCCCTCTCTCTCCTCTTTCACCGCTTCTCTTTCTGCTCTCCACAAACCCAAACAAACATTAGCACTGTTGAAGAGAGATTCCAGACCAGACCAGACTGATAAGAGGGGAATTCCCGCTCCGTGGATCATTTCACAGACACACATATGTTCACACAAAGAGCCACAGAAAAAGAGCCAAGTTTCACCATGACACAAATTTCAGATGAAAAGCGCATGTTAAGACTTTAAGCTCAGCAAAGATTTATTTCTGCATTAGCTTTAATTTTTTTTTTGGAAACATGAAAGGAAAATGTTTGATTTACAACGCGGGAAGTACCTGCGATGTGATTCCCCCTACATATACAGGTAGTTAGAGAAAAGAAAGATGACTTGTTTATGAGATAGAACTTCTGCTCATAAAATCCCCATCTTTATGTAAATTTACATAGAAAAATAAAAGACTCTCTTTTCTAGTTAAAGGTAAAGCCGACTAATAATAAGGCTCAGGCATCGATGTCTAGTACTTAGGAAGCACATTTTAAAACCTTGTGACAGAATTGCGTAAAGCCAAAAATGGCATTTGGTGGCCATCAGGACAACACACTACTTTACTGTCTACATATAAAACCCTTAAGGCCACAATACACATAAAGAGATAATATAATATAATATAATCCAGGAGGAATGAGGGGAAACCCCACAACCTGACTGAGTGGCTGGAAGCAAACTCGGCGAGCTGTGATAATGGGATTATTGAGCTATATTTCAAGCCGGCCCGTGCCGACAGCTAGAAGAGTTGTATGACTTACATGTGAACCCCTAGAGCTAAAACCATGATGTTTTTTTTGTTGTTTTTTTGGTCTGCCGCCCATCTTGGATCTCATTCCAAGTTTATGTGAGAAACAGGATGCTGTAGATGGCGGCTAACCACAAGGGACCATATGTTGTATAGGCTACGGCATTTGTTTATCTTATAGGCCGGGTGCAATTAATTAACATATAATTAATACAGTTTACTTAAGAGTTGGTTGTCTTGAATATTTATTTGTCATTGGGATATAATCAATTGATAAATAGGATAGAAGTAGGTCAAAATTGTGGAACAAGCTCTCGGTTATACTAGACCAAGTAGGATTGTAAGTGCCAAAATGGCATCTGATAAACTGAGTCACGTCTCCCAGCACAAACTAGTTAAACCTCCAGTAGGCAGAATGTATTTGTCATAATTGGGCAAAAATTCCATACTGTTTAACTGTAAAATGAGAAAGTGTTCTCCGGCTGGTGGGGGGTGCTTGGTATTTCCTCAACTGATCTCAATATGGCTGACTAGTCACAAACTTTCTCATTTTACAGCTAAACAGTACACTACAAGATGTTTCTGAAAACATTTGAGGTGAGAAATAGGCATAACAGTAACAGAATATTGATTCATATTTGATCAGCGCTGCCTAGTTCGACCGTTTGATCAGAGTTCACGAGAGATTGACAGCTGCTCAGAGACGGCAGGCTACAGCTCGGCTCCGATTGGTTGTTTTCCTCCGGTCTGTGAAATCTTGCAGATGCCATTAGGAGCACCGGAGGAAACAGAGGCACGTTTTTTTCCCCCCAGATTACCTGTCTCATGCGCTATACTGTAGTGACCGTTTTAATAACTTTTTTTTAATCACATTTGCTCCAATCACTGCTGCTTTAAATAAAAGAATACAGACATGTGGAATAAAAAAAAAAGATTGTGGCAGGTGATTAAAGAACAGCTTGGAATCGAGATGGTTGCAAAATAAAGTACCTACAAAGGATTAGTGGTTGCGCTTTAGGCAGCTAAACGATAGCTTCTTGCTAATGTCATTCATTCATTAGCCCCGTTTGGGACTAGCGCTATCAATCGCACCCACGTATTTAATTCAGATTTGTCTTGTACTGTGAAATTTTTGCAATGAAGAAAATAATAAAACGCATCTGACTCAGTGTGCAAGGTTTCTGTGCATAACGATCTTTATTGGATGACAAATTAAAAAAACATAACTCTTATTGTTGTTGCAGATGGACTGGAGTCTGTTGAAGCAAGACCCAACTGAGAAGACAACAAAAGGTGATCATCTTCACATGGATCAATACTCAATGACGATCACATGAGCGAGTAGCATAGTGTAGTAACAAGGGGCTGGTGTACAAAACAAGAACCTTACCTGTATGTTTTTTGAATGTGAATTATTTAAAATTCTATAGCTGCGACAGCTTGAAGGCATTTTCACTGTCGCATTTTAGTTTCTGTAACTTATTTGACTATATTTTCTAGCAGCACCGAGCACAATTGGAACGGGGGAAATTCTGCGAGGAGGAACTAGATAAGTCACGCTGTCATTTAATAACGTGGTAAACAGTTGTCACATAAAACAAGTGAGTGTGGAGGAGGGACAACAATAGTTCTTTTAGTCAGCAAAACACCCAGCTACCCAGCTCTGGATCTCCCCACCACAGCCTCCGCTGCTTTTCATAACCGCCTTTGATGTCTTTCAATAAACTGCGGGGCTGTCCCACGGGTGCCACCTTCACCAGAACAAACCCATTGTGTGTATTCATAATCAATCTTTCAATAAAGGGGATCCTAGTAAACCATGCTGCACATCTGAGCCGTGTGGGGGTGTGTGTGTGTTGGCGTACTTTATCTTGAAAGACCTAAAGGTTTCTCTGCTTGACGTCGTGGGGTTTACCTCTTTTCCTGTAATCTCTTAAGGGTTTACCAGCGTGCATTTCCCTGTTTACACTAAACAGTAGGCCTGAAGGATAAATACTGCAAGATCATGGTAGGAAATAACATGTAAAAGGACAATTAGCATCACCAAAAGAAAAACATGTCCAAAGGCAATCGAAACAGCTCATAACACATCGCTTATCTGAACGGCTAAAATACAGCCGACTGTAAATAGCTGTTGGCAGCAGGGTATTTTATGATAGCTTACAGATAAGGCTGGTATATTCTTGTCCGCTGATGTTGTTTGCTCATGAAACATTATATGGTCTGTTTTCATCTACTCCGACATATTCTCACATCTTATCTTACCAAATTATGGCCAAATAAATGTTGGATGTTAAATTAAGTTGAGCTTTCAATTTCTGTTTCTTGGGGTTTTAGCTTATGTGTTGTACACCCCACTCTTCACTAGTGACCTTTTTCAGATAGATTCCAGGGAATGAGAAGAGGGAAGTGAAAGACAGTGAGTGGTTAAGAAAAGACCATGAACTATGAAAATTTTAAGGGAAGTCTGAATGTCACCAGATCCAAATTAGCTCCCCATACAGCACAAAATCTGCAAACATTGAAATCACAATATTCTCAATAAACACCACCGCAAACATTCAACACAAGCTTTGAGCTTTAAGAATAAGAGGAACCTCATTTGAACTTGCTGACAGAGGAGGGAAAGATCCTATGATCTTTCATATTTATATATTTACTTAGACAAAGTAAATTGTTATTTATTTAGACTTCTGTTTTCACCGGTAACAGATGTGAATTATAAAGGAAAGTACCTGTCCCCTATCAGAGCTCCCTTAGCGGTAGGGCTGCAACTAACAATTATTAGTTGTTTGGTCTATAAAATGTCAGAAAATGGTGATAAATGTTGATCAGTGTTTTCCAAAGCCAAAGATGACGTCCTCAAATATCTTGTTTTGTCCACAACTCAAAGATATTCAGTTTACTGTCATAGAGGAGTAAAGAAACCAGAACATTTTCACATTTAAGAAACTGGAATCAGAGAATTTTTACTTTTTTTTCTTAAAAAATGACTCAAAAGTTGGCTAGCGATGGGGGTTAAAGGTTAACTGGGTGAAATGATCAAAATGTAATCAGCAACCTGTTGTTTTGTCTGTAATTTGTTGGTGTTACAATAATGATTGCAATAAAAAATAAGCAATAAAAAAATACTCAAACCGATTAATCAATTATCAAAAGAGTTGGTGATTAATTTAATAGTTGACTAATTGTTTCAGCTCTACTTAGCAGGTAAGCTAAAAAAGAAATAGCTGGTATGAATTGGAGACGAAAGTTCCCTCCTGGAAGACATTCATAGTGTTGCACTCATATGAAAACAGAAATCGTTGGGTAAAAAATAAAACAGAAAGCTAGAGCGACAGGTTCAAAGGCTGCTTACTTTCCCACCTCGGATTATTAGTTTTGGAAAGTTGAAGAAATTCCCACATGCAGCCTCCCAAATTCTTTGTCTTCTTCGTCATATTCACATTCCGGGACATGATTATTATAAGATAAATGAAAAACAATAATATACAAAAGAAGTGCAATTGTACAAGTACAATTCAAAGATGATTTACACAATGATTCAATCAGTATGTCAGAATAAGCCAGTAGGAATATATAGAACATTTGTTTGTACTATATGTGTACTAGGGATGTCACGATATCCGGTAAATTATAACATTATCATGATGTGTTCAACTGTAATCATGTAAAATGTATTTTTTTTTTTAAGGTTAAAGGAATACATACAGATATTTGTAAAAGGGACATACAGACAGCAACAACAACATATATTAAAAAAAAAAAAAAAAAAAGTGAGTAGTAGTAGAGTAGAGTAGTAGTAGCGAGTAATGTAGTTTTTGACACGAAACTTGAGTACAGTTGTTTGAAGGAGATGTTTTCACAGCAATTTAAAATAGATAATAGAGAGGGAATTATGACCTGTTTAACTTCATACCCAAAACCAGAATGCAAACGGTAATAAAGGAGTGTGTGTTGAAGTACATAGCATTTATTGTTTCACTCTTGTTTTTTACCTTGGTATCAAATTGGTATCAAGAATCGTGGGAATTCACTGGTACCGGTATCGACTACTAAATTTCTGGTATCGTGACATCCCTATTTTGTCACCTATAAACACTTAATGGAGCTCTGATTCCTGCGTACAGGTAGGCTACTTTTATATCATATTCATGTTGATTTTTCAGCACCAACATTTTTGTGGATCTGCATACGCCTGTTAACCATTAACATCACACACACAAACACACACATAATGGATTACATAATTATTGTGTTGTTCACACAACACTGAATGAGAACGTCATGGTAACTAAATGGAAACTGAAAGGACTACAAGAATGATACTTCAATAAATCATGTTAATTATTATTCTTTATTGTTCGTCCACAAAGCTTGGTATTTACAATACGGATATGTATCTCTCGATAAAAGTGTTATAAATTAACCATGGAGCCCTGAGGTTTGGAACGAGTTCAGTTCAGGGAGTCGGTATCAGTCTGTGTCAAGCTGTAAAATGTTCTCTCGCATGTTTTCCTGTAGAGCACTCCCACTCTGAGAGGCCGCAGAGATTACAGACCAATCTCTGCTGGGACGAAACTCAGTCCTGCATGAAAGACTGTGTTCTGATCTGTTGTGAATATTTTGTTATGCTATGAATATTCCTATCTGTCTTGAATATTCATATACGGCTGTTATATGTGTGTGTGTGTGTGTGTGTGTGTGTGTGTCTGCTTCCAGTAGAGGTTGTCATTAATTAATCTTTTCTCAGCATCGCGGTAGTTAAAAGGGACTCTGGAATTTATTGCTCCATATAGGGCCAGCTCAGCCTGTTTTAATCATGTCACACGTGTATGAATCACACATCTCTTTACTGATACAGTATGACTACACACACACACACACACACACACACACACACACACACACACACACACACACACACACACACACACACACACACACACACACACACACACACAGACACAGGATGTCTGCATTTACAACAGCTGATCCTCAGAACGAGACAGAGATCGCAGACAGATACAGACACTGACAAACACACATGCTTTGCATGCAAGCACCCACACATGCAAATACTGACTGAGCTCTTATCATATAACAATACATAGATTCTTGCACACAAAACCACACATATTATAACTGACATTTGTATCTACCAGCTCCTCAATATACAAGCCTGGTTTCCATGCTGTGGTACATTGTGTCTCCGTTTTAGAATGGAACATTTTTCATTCTCTGACGTTAAAGTTGCACACAGTTACAAAAACATAAGCAATATGTGGTGTGAACATATAAATGACCTTTTCAAAGAACAAGAGATTATATAGTGCTAATGTGGCCTCCGAGTGAAAGTAATAATTAAAAGTTATTTCTGGTTCCAGACATCTGAATCACCGCCGACATCGGCAGTTGGTCTGGTGTTGCGCCCACTGACGGCTGTTAGAGAAACAATTGACCAATCAGAGCTTAGCAGGCTGGTTTAAGAATGGGTGCATCATTTTTGTACATACAGTAGAAGGCTGTTCTCATACACCGTTCGTAGATATACCTGCAAAAAAGTAATGCACTGTAATTCGTATATATCCCACAAAATCAATTTGTACGTAATCCACGTATTTGTGAACCAGGAAGTATAAAAAGTGCGTGTAAACGCCCCGTAGAGAGGAGGTCGGGGTGGATGGGTGGGGCAAAAAACACCAGACCAAACCAGGAGACCGCTGTTTGTACCCCTCGTGAAACCAGAAGTCAGCGTTGATTTATTTGTCACGTGACTTCCGTACCAAACCCACGATCTTTTCCTAAACCTAACTAAGTAGTTTTGTTGCCTAAACCTAACCAAACCACAATCTTCTCCTAAAACTAACTAAGTAGTTTTATTTTGAAAAGACTGTAGCGGAAAATTGCGTCACATGTTGCTGGACATTCGTGGTAAACCGCACGTAGAAATCATACGAACCGTTGTATGAGGATATGTTGACAGTAGCTAGCTAGCATGCTTGCTACATTAATGAAATAAAGCGACAGAAAAATGGTGACAAGCGTGGACTAGATAAACCCAGCTTTAGAAGCATTTATATGTCAACTGTAATATTAGTAACACACTGTAAATGTCATTTTATAGAAGCCAATTCTTTCCAGTGGACCTCTCAATGCAGCCCCCGTGGCACAATATCTGAGCTGTTTGACTCTGTGCAATTAAGGGCAAGTGTGGCATTACTGTCACCTTCCACCCACTAACACACAAACAGACACACACACACACACACACACACACACACACACACAGAAATGAGCCATTCGCACATCACAGGATGTGTTGCCATGGTAACGCGACAACCCATAATCACTGTGAGTGTGTGTCTTGGTGAGTCACCCAGTGTTAATCCATATTAATGTCCTCTGAGTGCTTATTTCTCTTACGTATGCCTTCATGTGTGCAGTCCGGTGTTAACATTTATGGTCAATAATCATATTTATATTGGAGACATTTGCTAAATGTAATCACTGAAGTTTATTGGTGAGTTTTGGGATTTCCTCCATTCAGCTCATGGATCGGTGTGTTTGTGTGTTTGAGAGAGAAGACGGGATAGTTACTTTGTGTTCCTAATCTTTTCTCCAGTGACCACCTGCTCCTCCCTCTCTCTGCCTCATTCTTCTCTCTCTCTCTCTGATGTCTTTTCCAGAAACTAGGTCCCCACTTTTTCATCCCGAGGATCCTCCCCCTTGCTGAGTCTTGTATAGTCCCAGGTGCAAAGCTAAAAACAGTAGTTTGGAAAATCCTGTTTTTGGTTTCACAGTGCAATCAAGAACCCCTCTTTCATACGTGCACCTTGCTACATAAATGTGTTGGCAATTTTACATGTCCGTCTCACGTTTAAATAGTAAACCTATATTACTTTGTCAGCCCTAGTAACATTATTATTATTATAACACTTTGAACACAGCTCAACTCTGAATAGAATACTGTCTAATTAAAGCCCCTCTCCAGTGTATTTTGTCATTTCTATGATACTCCATATTCATTTGAGTCATTCAGCCACACTCTTTGCCAATTTGTTTTTGAAAAATAACTTAATTTTGTGCTGAAAGTAAAAAAAAAAAAAAAAAGAAGAAGATTGTTGGTAAAATGGGAATATGAAGTATGACTATAGTAGAAGCTGCAGGTCATGTTCATCTGTCTGTCAGTTTGTATTTCTAGTTAGTTGGTTAGTTAGCTGGTTAGGTGTAGTTAGCTATCCCAACTTGCTGCATTAGTTAACACTGGGTTTTAATTTTATTTTTATTTTCCTCCACCTTACTTAACATTTGAAAACTGTTAACAAGTAGAACACAAATACAAGTTACCTACAACATTGTATCCAAATAGTTCAAGAGGTAATGACATCAAAACCAATTTTGTTTTTACAATTGCCCCCAGTCTCCTGTCCAAGGTCGTATAAACACAGAGATAATAAATGTGCATCTTGTTCCACCTTCTAAGAGTAATAGAAAACACATTGCTACAATGTAATGATAGCTTTTATGGGATTTTTGGAAACTAGTCAAAATACAGTTTAGAAGTAAATTTGTGTGAGGCACTTGTACCACACGTGATAACGCTAACCAAGACTACACACCTGCCCTACAGGTGGTGAGAAATGAACTATGAGTGTCAACTGGCATCACTGGTTAAAGGCACAGAAGCCATAAGAAACGTTAACACAGAACCTCCCTCATTCTGAATATCATATTAATTGATATACACCAGATGTGTTGCATTAGTGCAAATTATAAGCGTGACAACATGATGAATTTTCCCATCTAAACCCATCAGTCTGCAGAGTTATCAGCTGTCACTTAGCCCCAGACTGAAACCCTAAACGCACGTCAATCTGATCACCAAAGCTGCTACAGATAATTCTGCACTCTGAACTAACAGGGAGGTTTCTGTCTTGAGATCGTGACCCCTTTTTCACCCATTTCTTCTGTGATTCATACCGTTGAAGGGCACAAAATCAACGTTTCATGGAATATTATTATTAAAAGAATAATAGGTGTAATATTCAAAGACCCCTGCAGCCTTCACAGTGCACTGTACCCCTCACTGTTTTATTACTGAAGGAGGGGTGGTGGGGTGTTGCTGGGGTTTGTGTTATCTGTGTGTTTGTGTTTAACACTTCCTGGGTGAATCATGGGCCTCATGCAGGGTTGGTGATCTATGACGGGCTGGCGTGAACTCTTCACGGCGACTTTCTCAGGCAACTCTACACATGTGATGCTGGGGGTCTGGGGCAGATATTACACATGGTATAGTTATGTCTATAAATTACATTTCTGGCTCAGCTCCACTTTTTAGACGCCAAAGGCAATGCAGCAGAGTGGGGAAAACAGTCAGCAAACGGTTAAATGGCATTCCTCAGCCAGGTTTGGGAGTGGGGATTTTAACTCCAGCTGTGACAGCTGCTGCAGTTGTCTTGTGAATGAATGGCTCTGGAAAATGTCACTGTGAGTGCCTGTTTTTCTATGGTGTGATGAATGTGTGCTTTACCGCCGTAGGAACAAAGTGGTAGATGGCTAACATGTACAAAATGATTCTCATTTAGAACCTTATATTTCAGATAAAACAAAATACCTTTCTCCTTGTGACTAAATCATAAATATCTTTGCAAATATATGTAAATCAGATGTAGATTTGTTACAGTGTGTCAGTGGACATGATATTGATGCACATAATACAAAGTATGTACATTTTGATATATGCAGCTTTGGAAAAAGGTGAAGTTGGGTTTTCACTTTTAGAGCAAGTCCTTTCAGAAAATGACATATGGTAAAAATCCCAGACTCATTATACACTGAATATTGCAAAGTAATTGCAAAACACGTTTGCATTGTGCAAATAAATAATATCAACGTAAGCATGGAAATTACCAGAATTATTTCAGTACGTCTAATAGATTCGGCGACCGCTGCAGAAGACTAAGAAAAATACTCTATTCATCCATTTTCTTTACTTGCTTATCCTGTGCAGGGTCACAGGGTGCTGGAGCCTATCCCAGCATGCATTGGGCAAGAGACAGCGCAGAGCCTGGCCTGGACAGGTTGCCAGTCTATACCACGACAAGAACAATGCAAACATTCAAACATATGCTATGTATATGCCTTCATGTTTGCCCAGATAGTGAAATCAGTTCCACTTACTGATGAAGTAGATCCTCATTATCCTTCATTACACACAGGTGCTTCAGGATATCTAATCCCATGATATGGTGAAAGCTTACTTTCATTTAAAGATTACATAATGATTTGAAGAGGGTGATATAATTCTGAAGGACACCTTTTCATGATCCAGTACTCTCACCAGCTCTAAGAAGATGACTGCGGAAGAGTATTTATGAGTTATGTAAGACAACGAGGGACAATGATGAAGACAATTATGAATCACATAAAACTGCTCACTGAGAATGTGACATTCCACTTGACAAGGACGAACACCCACAACATCTAAAAGCAGTCAAGCGCTGCTTGTGCCAATGTTATCTGACACTATAAATGTAATTGTGTTTGTCCATGAGAGGGGGAGAGGTGGAACAGCAGGTTCAGATCAAAATAGAGTATTTGTCAGTTATTTGTCCAGTGACTTTATAATTGGCAGAAAAAAACATTAGTGTCTCCGCTGTAGTACTTAATGCCACTGCATATATACTGTAGTAAAATTAAAGATACTTCTGTGTTATTATAATAGGGTATTTGTTGCACTTAATGCCGTTTTGTATCTGCATTTAAATCACAAGCCTACGTGCTTATCATGAGGGTGGCAAAGACAAATGTTAACTAACTGAACTTGTGAAATTTCTTTGACAAATAGAATCATCTAGACCCGATAATTCGTAAACAGGGCGATGCCAAACATTTAAAAAAACGTGACTGTACTTGTTTTTCTGCAGTACCGGGGATCAGGACTCGAGACTCCCGTCTGCTCAGGGACAATAGAAAATTTCCCTGATAATGTTACATTGCTGAGAACAAATCCGTGTTGAAATCTGCAGGAGAACCGGTAACGTTAGCTGTTAGCAGCTGGTGGGCAGCACAGTCCTGCTTGGCTAAATAGTGGAGCTAAAGGCCTTTACACACCGTGGGCATGACGTATAAACAACACGAAAAAGCAAAATTCTCGCCTGCGAATATTATATGTCTAGGGCTTTTATTATGAAAGGTAAGAACAGAAGGAGTGGATCTGGTATGCGCTGCCTTTGACAAAGTTGAAAGGAGTAATAAAGGTGGCCGTCTTGGTTCGGACTTGCTGGTGGATTCCAAAACCTACCAGCCATTCAATATATTACCATTGTCTTTTTGGCTGGTGAGTGAAGCAAATCTAGCAGCCACTTGCATATTTTACCAGCATTCGGCTGGTGGCTGGCTAATTTCCAACCCTGATTACATTATCATGATGTGTTCAAATGTAATCTTGTAAAATTTAGTTTTTGGCGAGAAACTTGAGGTGGATGATCATGGATAAATAATAAACTCGCAAAAAACAGTATGCAAATGGTAATAAAGGAGTGTATGTTGAAGCACATGGGATTTATTGTTTTGTTTATGTTTTTTACCGTGGTATCGACTTGGTATCGAGAATTATGAAATTTCACCGGTATCGACTACTAAATTTCTGGTACCGTGACATCTTTAATGCAAACCACAATATCACTCTATACTACAGCTGTGGTGAATGTCTTTGTAAATAACACCACTGTTGTATCTCCAAAGAGATTTGTTATTAAAAACATAAACAGGAACGAGAAAAAGAGGCTGAACAACAGAATTGATTAAACTGAATCAGGTACTCTTTAAAAGACAGAAGGTCTTGCATGAAAACAGGGAAGCATGACAAATAAAATATTGAATTTACTGCAGAAACTCAATGGAAAAGAGATGTGAAACTTAGGAAAATGTATGTGAACATCTGCTGCTTTAGTTCTGGGCACCCACAGCTCGTTCTTAGAAAAAGACGAAAGCAAAAGGACTATGATCTAGTTGCCATAGCAGCTGTAACTTGGTCAGTAGGATGCGAGTGTGTGTGCAGCATGACTCTACATAATGCATCCTGACACAACTGACGTAGGCATTGGACGTAAATGTTGCCATGCTCTGACGCTTAATCATCACAAATATAGCTTGAACATCAGTATAGATCACTGAACTCTGTGCACTGCGTTTGTGCCTTGCATTGTAGATAAAACTCATAATGATCAATACTGTTGTTATTTTAGCATCCAATGAATAGGGAGGGCTAAAACACTGTATACACATTTAGCATTAGCAATGTTCTACACCAGTATGAGATGCAATGATTAACATATTGTTTGAAACATTTTTTGCGGACGAGTCATATATTTGCATTTTCATCCACAGTGACTTATTATCAGTTGTGGTTGTTAACTATCCTCATGTTCCTCAAATAAAAATTGAGAGAAAATATTATAGTTGGCATGCACATGTTTTAGATTTGTAGATCAAAAGGGGTAGTCACTGTACAACGAAGTTCAGCTAATTTCATAGCATTTGAGGAATGTTTTATTAATCTCAAACCTGGCGTGGCATTAAGGTTAATTCGTTATGAATCACCAATTGTTTTATATTCTATAACTTTGTTAGCTAGGCTTGAGTGATCAAACCTTCCTCACATTAGGACCCCAATGAAGCACAAAGCTAAACTTTTAATCCTTAATCTTGCTTCACACATTGTGACTGTATTTAGAAATTCGCTGCAAGAAATTCATTTTTAAATCAGAAAGAATAAATCCCCACTACCGTCTTTTACTTGGTGTCCTATATTTGCAATAACTGATTTTTGTCCACATGGGTCTTGTCTGGGATTGTCCCAGTTTCAAGATGGGTGTCCCGAGTCCCGACAAATATCTGTAAAACCCTCAAATGTTACGGTTTTCACCACTTGCATAGACGTTTATCATGTGCTGTCCCACTCATTATTACCCAACTCCATAGAAAGTAAAACATAAACAAGTTACCTGCCGTCTTTATTCAACACTGATTTGTCTGTATGTGTGTCAATCAATCAATGTGTTGTTGTCAAGGCTGTTGCTATGGCGCTTTCCGTCAGTACACCAACGGTTAGCTGCCATGCTGAAGAGAAAGTCAGTCTTTTCTAAACAGCTCCAGGAGGCTTACTCCTTCCTTCATAAAGTACCCGGCAATAAAAATGCTGCGTTCTGTGCTCGGTGGAAACGCCGATATAAAAGATCATATTAAGATGGCCAGATAGCAATATACCATAGCTGGCAGAGAGTGTGTCACAGTCGGCCGTTTAGCCTGCAGCCTGTACTTGTGCAAACTGACAAGTATTGTGTGTTTTGTTTTAAAAGGTATCTGACAATCAATATATTATATTGCACCAATGCAATCATATTATAATTAATCATATTATCACATATTATCACCTTGTGAATTTGATATGTCAAAATTGTTAGCAAACACTTATTTACACATCAAGCAGATATGGAACATTAGCATTCATTTGGAGTTGTGTTTCTGGTCACCTGATGAAGGTAAAAGTCAAATATTCACTCTCTATTAGCTCTGTTTTTGGTCTCCACCATCTCTTGAGAAAAAGTATCTGGCTCTTTGGCTAAAAAAATTCTATTTTAACAAGATCGTCACTAACTGGGTCTTTACCAACTAAATGCTATTTTAACAAGCTGCTCATTAACTTTGTCTGTCTGCCGTTTGGTGCTGAGCGGTTAGGGTACGGTCAGCTTTTGAAGATGGAAACAGCTGCCATTAGAAAACTAAGCTATGTGAGCAGTGGGAGTGAAACAAGACAATAATGTTGTGGACTGGAAAACCAAAACAATGTGCATGAAAAGAAGCTATAAAGCTCTGTAAAGCTGAGGGGAAAAAGCAGAGTCGGATGATAATTCTCTGTGGGTTAATAACTTTGAACAACTCCTTTACATAACAATTTGATCCGTTGTTATTGTGAAACTATTGGTGTTATAGCTGCTTTAAGTAAGTTAATCAAGTAAAACATTGAGTTAAATTCAGAAAAATGCATGTTAATTTAGTAAAGCCATGAAGTTCCCCACCCAGATCAATACAGACATATAATCAATACAAGCTCCAGATGGAGTACGTCATGCATCTGTTATCAGAGTGGATCAACAATACGCATTCCTGCACTGGAGACAGTGCAGTGTTTCTCTCCAGTCTGACATGAATGAGGAAAATACAGTCCTTGCATTTCTGAACAAGCAGATGTTTATGCAGAGTGGCCTCTCATTGCTGAACAAATAGATATTACCATCCTTGTTTTTGTGAATGTGTGCATGTTTTCTTGCCCTGGGGGTGCAATCAAAGAAATACGCTATGCATTTTTTGTGCCTTTAAATGAACTGAGATCAGCATTTCTTCACACTGAGGTCAATTAAATCTAATTGAATATTAGTCGAGGTCCTTTTGTGAGTCTGCATTTGGTCTACAGTGCTGAAAACTGTTAGTGCACTTGTGAAAGCAGACGATTTTAGACGGGGAGAGAGCAAGAAGGAGTGCATAAATGATGGAGTAGGACAGTATGACAGTGTGCATCATGCCTCTCTCAGCACAGAGGATCTGCCTCGCCGACGAGCGAGAGCAAGGGAGAGGAAGACACCAGTATAATAGCTTCCTTTACATGCAGCCAGCCGACCATCCATGCATTCAGACGCAGACAGGTAGTTCCCATGAGGTGCTCCTTTGGTGAATAAAAATGGGAGGCCAGAGTGCACCATTTTCTCTCCATCTCTCATCCTCAGCCCTCCCTTTGTCTCGCCCTGCATCTCTTTCTGTCTCCTCACTCCCTTGTCCATGTCTCTCTGCCAGTCTCCTTCCTTCATCTTCATTGTTTATCTACTTTGAATTTCCCTCTTTTCTGTCTTCCTTTCTTTGACCTTTATTCCACCTCCAAAAAAATGCATGCCCTTCCTCTCTCTCTTTCTTTCTCCATCCCCTCCCTTGCTCCTACTTCAAACCAAGCTGGGAACAGAGCGTTGTCTCTTGGAGTAGAAGCTGCAGCAGAATACCAAATAGAGGGCAAGACACGGAGACAGAAAAAGAGAGAGAGAGAGACAGAGCAGCGCAATGATGTCACGGCTCAGACGTGATCTGCCTACATAACAGGGTTACCACCACACCTGTCATCCTCACTAGCATCATCCTCTGGTTAATTCTTAATGCGTTTGATTCATTCATGCTTTAGATACTTACAGTAAGGCCTCGCAGAAAATAAACGTGAATGGGAACATCATCATTATGATATAATAGCTGTCTGCTTAAATATTTTGTGCATCTTTTTGCATATGCACAGAGGATGACTGACAGCCAGTCAGGTAGCTTTTCCTGTTCTCCAGATTAACCAGAATGCATTGCAACTTCGTCTTGAACCTCTCTGACTGAGTGAGCCAAGCTCCGACACAATCACACTAACAGGGAGTCTAAATATTTCATATCTTCAATAAAACAAACTCTGCTACGTGAGACCTCGGCTTGCTTTTAGTCATTCCCTGCGAGAACAGTGACTCACCCAAGTCTGTCTGAGATGCTGTGAATTCTTGTGCTGAAATTATGTTTAAAAATGTGGTTTTGGCCTGGAGCATAACCGGTGATCAGATGGCCTTATGTATGTGTGAATGTGTCTGTGTGATACAGCAAACTATTTCAGCTATCAGCTAACATTCCCATGCAGTCAAGGCCTTTCTCTCATTATTCATCTCCAATTCAATAATTCATTATAAAACTAAATGCATGGGACATTTTAACATGAAAAACCACTAATGATTACCCGCCAGAAGGCAAGTTAAAGGGTAACTTTGGTATATTTCAACCTGGATCCTATTTTCCCATGTTTTTGTGTCTAACTGACTAACAGGGACAACCATTTCTGAAACTGGTCCAGTATTGAGGGAGAGCGCTGTAGACTCCAGCTCCTCACAGGCTGCAACATGGTGCTATTGGGGCAAGCTGGCACCATCATTTACGTCCACTAAAAGTGCTTATCAGACAGCTTCTGATTGTTATTATAAGTGTCTGACAATATGGAGAAAAAGAGTCTCGCTCAAGGAGTAGTCTGGCGAGGTGACGTGTTGCTGGAAGACAGCGGTGGAATAGTGGAATACATCCACGGTGGAAATGGGCAGAATTTGTTGCGTTGGAGTACAGAAAGCTTAGCTTAGTGTGATCTAAAAGATTTTCAATGTCATGGCTGAATATTTACATGATGTCGACAATATGGATGAGGTCTTTGCCCGTATTTATTTGATGCCAGAGTATACGGATATTCAGATTTCACAACAAGACTTCACCTTGAGCGAGACTCGGACACAATAACAAACCGAACGGATCAAGCGAAAGGTAATAAAAAGGTTTTATTTCTCTGTAGGGTCCTTTTATAAGGATGTCAGACACTTATAATAACGATCTGAGCCTATCACTGGCAAAAACAAGCGCTCTTAGTGAACATAACGTTACATTGACGCTGCTCACATGCCCTCGCAGCTCGTTTCGTGGCTGTCGTTGACAGCGCTATCATTCAATACTGGACCAATTTCAAAAATTGTTGTCTCCATTAGTTTGTTACCCTTTAAATAAAGTCAGTTTTATTTTTATAGCCCAAAATCTTATACCGCAGATTTGAAGAAGGCTTTAGTCAGTCAGTTGAGGTAACGCAAAAACTCCCAAAAAACACTGTTAGTCAATGAATAAACTTCAGGAGGAGCAATAGAGGAGGGATCTCTCCTCCAGGATGCAGTAGATGACATGTTTACAAAGTAGACAGACAATAAAAACAGTAAAACTACAGAGACTACAGAGCAGGCAAGGGTCAAAAACCTGTTTGCAGTCGGGAGGGGTTACTAAAGGCTAAGCTAGTAAACTAGGCTAAGCTAGAAGTTAAACTAATAAAGCAGCAACAAATGCTACCTTCTAACACTAGAACCACTTCAAAAATGAAAGGCAGCAACTTTAATATGAGATAGACTAAACACAGATTAAAAGAGAATATTGATAGCAATGTGCGTCACTAAGGAGGACGATGTAAGATTAGGCCGGCATAAGAGGTATGCATAGTTTTACCTCAGTTAAACACATTTTTATGAATTGGCAATATATGCTTGCATTGTATACATGCGTGGCAAAATAACGTAGCTCATTTAACAGTCTACTACTGGAGCTGTAGTCATTTCAATAGACTGACCTTTAAACTAGATAGGTGGCTGTGCATCAAGCTGTAAAGGATTTGCTAAGCTTTGTAAAGGGGGATGCATTGGAGCAGCTCAAGCAGCAGCAGCAGCAGTTGCGTGTGCCGTGCATTAATATTCATATGACCCCTGGCAGACTGGGTGTCAAGATCCTTTTAGAGAAGTGTTTATTATGGTCGCAGCAGATAGGCTGAAAGAGAAAAAAAAATATCCTTAAAGAGCAGGCTGCAAGGCAGCAGCAGGAGCAGCAGCTTTGGGGCATTGTGGCAAGTCGACACTGCAAAGCTTTGTATGGAGCTC